>BOPP01000188.1:2376087-2414714 GCA_017312745.1 Gryllus bimaculatus | reverse complement strand
CCTGTCTGTCTGCGCGTGCCTGTCTGTCTGCGCGTGCCTGTCTGTCTGCGCGTGCCTGTCTGTCTGCGTGTGCCTGTCTGTCTGCGTGTGCCTATCTGTCGGCGTGTGTCTGTCTGTTCGCGTGTGTCTGTCTGTCTGCGTGTGTGTCTCTGTCAGTCTTTTTTTAATAATAAACTTCATTTTACACACTCCCTTACAAGTAACACTTCATGCTTTCAAGTACGTCTAGAGTTGAGTTTTATAACAGTAAAGAATGTTTAACAAACCTTAAACATGAAATACATCAATATGAAAATACTTTAATCTGTGTCTGTCTGTGTGTCTGTCAGACTGAGACTGACAAGAGTGACTGACTGTCAGACAGTCAGTCAGTGTCTCTCTGTGTCTGTCTCTCTCTGTCTCTCACACACGCGTATGTGTATGCAGGGGGAGGAGGAATCAGTGGAGTAGGAAAAGTTGTGAAGTGCTTTCACATGTAGCCTGCTTTAATTACATGTTGGATCAAAGAAATGGAGAAACTGGAAAAGCTTCAAGCTTTGATCTTCACATTAAGTTGTTAACAATAATATTCAGTCTGACCATGACTACATTTCCATGTACTATTGCAATTTTCTGTTTCTTCTCATCTTTATCCCTCTCTACTTCTGCTTATTTTAAAATACTTTTTTCAAAATATTAATTTTTTATATCATTACATGCATGAAACAAATGACTTTTGGCAAGATTAAGCCTGGGCTTTTTTTTTTATCAACACTCATGGGTTGAAGCAAAAAAACAATTTACATTGTACAAAAATCAATAAATTCATTCATGAAATGTAATTTTTTTTTCTTCTATTTTGAATCATGTTTTACCTCTACTCATCATGGTTATCAAAAGAAGACAACATCATCATTCACCATTTAATGCGAAATAAGGTACTGTCATATTTTCAACATTTCTTAAAAAAATAATTTCAAGCAAATGTAATGGTATGTAAAATTCCCCATTTTTATATGATCATAGAAAATGTTTCATATACTCCACAACCCAAAATTACAATTTTTTCCCATTTTTTAGTTAGCTCATGCCAATTATATTTGCTTCTGAATGGGCTTTTCTCAAAATAAGAATAAATGGTTGAGTCACATGTCAAATACATTATTTACTTCTAGTGCAGTTGAAAAGATCTTGATCATCTTTTTGTAACACAAGTCAAACCAAGATAGGAGAAAGAGGAGTGAGGGAGAGGAGAGGAGAGGAGAGACCATGAGGGAGGGAGGGAGGTGAGAGAAGGGAAGGGAATGAGGGAGGGAGGGAGGGAGGTGGGGGAAGGGAAGAGAAGGGAAGGGAAGTGAGAGAAGGGAAGGGAATGAGGAAGAGAGAGAGAGAGAGGGACTTCCCTAAAGCCTGGTATACACGGTACAGTTTTCGTGCAGATTATCATAGTTTCTGTACAGAAACTTCAAGATCTGTAACTGGAGGTATAAAGGCTAAAAGTCGCGCATACACAGTCTGTATGTTTTCTGAATGAATTCTTTATGAATCACCACAAGATTCAGCTAGGGATCTACAGGGTAATAACTGAATTGCGTAATCCAAGTAGTTTCAATGGTGGCATTTCCGTGCAAGCTGTGAGAGCTTCATTAAGTCGTAATTAACCATGAGGAGCATAAAGAAAAACAGGAAGGCAGGAATAAAGAAGGTGGTCATTTATCATAATTCCACGTCACACAAAGCACCTTGACACACCTAACCACAAAATCGAAATTGCCAATTACCATGGCATCAGGTTAGTGAACGATTGTCACTAGAGGCACTTAATTCAAACTGAAAGCTTTTTGCACGAAAAATTACGAACATGCTCAAAAGCTTTCATGCAGAAATCGTGCAGTCTGAACTGCATGTTTTCTGTACGTCTAATCTACACAAAAACTGTACTGTGTATACCAGCTTAATATTTCTCTCAATTGGCATGGTCAGTGACTGACAAACAATTCAGTGTCAACTTAGGGGGTAGATTTTCTGACCATGACTTTCAGACAATAATTAATATTTTTCTCTCGTGGGCTTTTGCCGAATAGCTACCTACCATATGACGATTGCAATGGCGCCTATTCGGTGGAAGTTTGTACCAAAGCAGCAGGAGGCTGTGCGGAGGGAGCTACAACTCCCCCCACACGCAACTGCTCTAGTTGCAGCTCCAGGGCAGCGCGCTCCTCCTGCACCTCCGCCAACTCCTGGGCCAACTCCTGGCAGACACGTGCCAGAAGAGAGTTCTGCTCCTGCAGGCGGCGGAGCGCTTCTTGGGGCCTGTGCACACAGCCAAACTTGTTTATTACTCTTTACTGCCCTTCAAACGTAGCACAAAAGAAAGACGTTAAGTCAAAAGCAAGAAGGCAGCACTTACCTATGCCTGTGACAAGGCATGTCATCAGAAGGACTTTCTGTTCCCTGAAGGCCCAAACCAGCATCTGAACCCCCAACTCCTGTACAAATAACACGCCATTCAATCTGTATAATGCTGGAAAACATTTTGAGCCATCGGAAGATTCAAGAAAATTGTTTAAAATTACTTATGTTTCCTGGAAAATTTCGCAAAAACTACTCGTATTTGAATTAAACATAACCTTTTTTCAAGATCTGTTTTTGATGAACAGATTTAATTAAGGGAAAAAAATTATAACTTTAATATTGTAGAAATAGGAAGACGCCAAAAAAATTTTGAACTTTTGCAATTATCAAAAACTTAGGGAGTGCACCATTTTTACGTGTGTTTTGCTGCATCAGAAGAAAAAAGTTTGAGCCATTCTTGGAAAATGCCATGCATAACAGATAACATTCTCTATACTCCATTTATGAGAAAAAGACATTTATGCACTTCAATGACTTACGTGAAATTGGTTTCCGATACACCTCAAATGCACCATGTTTGCGTGGGTGACCAGCATCAGCATTGTCTTCCTCTTGCCCAAACTGCGCGAAATCAGCAAAGCCAGCATGATCTCCCACCAACGCAAGAACGTCCCCTTCACTTCTCTGCCCAATGAGCTTCTTGGGCGACGTCTATAGAGTTTTTAAATTAAACAATTCATATGAAATTATCACATTTGACTTTGTGTTAATTTGGTCTACTATTGTTGCTACAAAAATATGTATTAATAATAAACATTTTGCAGTTTTATTTATAAACAATAGAATTCTCCAGAAGGGTAACATGCTTTGAACAACAGAGTCCTGTAATACAGAACAAACAGCCTATGAATGAGCAACAGCCTAAAAGAGGGAATATTTACTTTTGAAAAAATACATGGGAAGTGAGCACTTCATCGAGGCGAATTTCAGCATGTTTTACTGTATTGCTAGAGGATTATCACTCACACGATGAAGTTGTCAGTAATCAGGCACAACACTCAGACCCCACAAACATGTTTGAGGAAACATTTCTGCCAGAAAAACTACTTAGGCAAAAGATTGCAAAAAGGTGTTACACTCACCGTACTGGGAGAGATGCGAGGTGGCACAACAGGTGGGGTGCCTAGGAGCACAGCATTCTTTCCTGTAAGCACATCATCTGCTCACTAAGGGAACAGATCCACACGGGGCCCAACAGAGTTTTCTTTTAGGAAAGGAGGCAACAACAGGGTCTGATCAGGGTACAAAATGATTTTCTCACATGTTCTAAAACAATTTAGCATTCCTAAGACTACAACGCTTGGCAAAATGGATCCTTGTAGCAGTTGGGCTCGAACACCAGCTGTTAATGACTTTCAAGTGTCAGGTCAGCGTTTATTGTACGAAGTTAGGGATGCTTTTCAAAAGGGATTTACATTGTTCCAATATAAGTCACCAAAAAGAATATTGTAAGAACTGATATATATCACAGGCAAAAGGAGATGACAATATGTATGCACATGAATTTTCATCAAATGAAGGTAAATGGCTGTAAATACCAAAATCAAAAACTCTGCGTTGTTTACTTTCATCATACTTTCCCTCTCACATTGACTCATAGAACAGTTTCAAGGCCGAAGAATGATCCAAACCCACCCAAGGAACCATACGGTAATAACTTATAACAAGTTAGCTTTTGAGCCCAAGGTACATGAGCCCATGTTCACATCTGTTGGTTTTTGTTACCAGCCATAGCACTGAAACTAGGCCACGCCAGGTATGTAGACAAATGACGTATGTTTTGATATGTTCTGTGATTAGATCTATGGCTATGCAACATGTTTAAAAATACTGAAAATGAAACACAAAACTTTCAAAATCAAAGAAATATTATCGAAAAATGAAAGTAAGAAAGTGAGAATTAAGCATCGCAGTGTCATTGAATGAAGCAAGTAAAACCACAAGCAAAGGGAATAATTTTTTTTTTTAATAAGTACAATAAATAAAATAAAATTGGAAAAACATAGACTAATAAATAACTGCATTATAATCCAAAATATACAAACGAACCCAGACTAATGACAATTCCTGTCATCAGAATACAAGGACTGAATCAATTAAAACCACAATAGATTGAATTTTAATCATAGAATATTACTCAAAAAGGAAGTTTTAAAGTTACGTTTTCTTGCATTCTAGTTACAAAAACACACTCATACCATGCGAACATTCATCAGTTGTTACACAATGTTTTGGAAATGAAAGCTTTTTTCAAGTGTTCCTAACCAACCACATTCCCCAATTCCATTTGGCATTAATGACTCAACAGATAATGTGTTGTATTGTCGCGGTGATCAAGACCAGTGAAATCACTCTGTTGCAACTCCAGCTGTCGACGCCTAGCTGTGCCCCAAAGCAGTACATGTGCACATCATCCCCAGCGAGGGGCTCCACCCACCCAGGCGGTTGAGATCCAGAGACGAACTTCTCGTGTGAGTACGATACGGGCGTGGCGGTGGGGGCGGTGGAGGTTCCTTCTTGGGTCCCATCTGGGCACCAGCAGTCGCAGCAGCTGCTGGCAGGCTGGTTGGGCCAGAACCAGATGCTCCTCCCATCCTGCAACAGGATATCTCACTTGTACCAGAGAAACTTACAAATAAACAAATAAATTGTACAAAATACTTATTCAAAATCGTGTTACAGGCTAATACTAAATGAGTAATCAATTTATTGTACATAGTGAATAAGAAAAATCCTTTTGTTTCAGCCCTGCTGAAGGCTTAATAGAAGCAGAAACATTGGCAATTTAAATAAGTTTGTTTACTGACCGAAACTCAAGAAAATTCCATATACACATATTGAATTGAATTGAATTAATGCCTTATTTTACGTGGCGAGACTCGGGCCATTAGGCCCGCTCTTCCGTCTGACCACGCAAATTTCGCTATGCTCCTTTCACGAACTAGCAGAGAAAGGAGGTAATTCTTGGGAGAGAAACAGGTGATTTGAATTAGGCTCAGAGGCGTCATTTAGGCTTGAGGATCTTTTACATGCAAGTAAATCTACTAACATGGGACAGCTGGCTTTACTTCCCCTCTGAAGGAAGGCGTACAAAGGATTTTTCGCCCTTAAAAATCCACGGCTTTGATCGGGTACAACAGTCAACTTGGGTACAACAGTCCGAAACGCTAACCGTTACACCATCGACGCACGCTCGATGACATACAAGTAAATCATCAGTACTAAGACATTAGGGGGATATTCATGGAGAATTTTATCGATCAATTTGATGAATTTATGGTTAGATTTCCGAAATTGTACAGAGAAATCAGTTTGTTAGGGAACTGTAGAAACTAATAAAGTTGTATGATAAATCATGGCAATAATTTGAAGCGATAAGTTTTTGTTGATGGACATAAACCCTACTATGTGTCTGAGCTTGTTTGTGTTTGTGGTCGTATAAAAAATGGTGAGCAAGTAGTTTATTACAATTTTACTTATGTTATATCGTAATAATCTGTGTTTATGGAAAATTCAAATCTATTTCAGTAGACATGTTTTGATCCATTTTGAATGATTACTTGTTCTTCTTTTTATTTCTATGTACCCCATCATTCCAATAAGTAACACAGCAGTTTCATTGATGTTCAACTTTTATAATCCACAAATTCAAACTCAATTTCACCGTTTAAATGATCATATTTTATAAAATGAGAAAAGATCTTGGATCACAGTTAAAAATTAAAAAAAAAAAAAAATATTTTAAAATTCAAACAAATAAAAAGAGGAATCTTAATGTTGACAATATAGATAAATTTTGGGAAATTACAAACTCTTTAAAAGGAACAAATTGTTTGACAACAGGCAAAACAGCTGAAACAGGTGATGAAATTGTAAAATTATTTGCCAACTATTTCAAATCTGTTTATAGTATACAAATAATTGATCATGAAATTGAATATTATGTAAATTCAATGATAAACATAGTGAATGTTCAAATATGTCAAATAGATTTATTTAATGAAATGAATCTTGATGGAAGAACAGATCCAGGCGCCGATAATATTCCACTGTCCTTTTAAAAAAAGTGTATTGTGAACATCATACAGATTCTTCATGCCTTATTCACTAAATCATTAGAGGAAGGAGTAATTCCAATGATAAGGAGGAGTTATATTACCTCAATTTTTAAATCAAACGACAGATCAAAAATCGAGTATAATTTCAAAAATATTAGAATCTTTAATAACACACATACTGACATCAAAACTAAACTCAATATTGTTAAATGAACAACATGGTTTTAAAAAGAAAAGATCAATAACTACTAACCTATTGACTCTAAAAAGTTATATTCTTAAAAAGTTTGTGACAAACTCACAAACTGATGTGAGATATACAGATTAGCCTATGCCACCTAAAACATCAGGCCTATAGGCCGGCTTATATATCTTGCTTCTGATGTCAACTTGTAGTCATAACATTACATTTGGTCAAAAGTGTTGGTCTACGTGTGCATCAGTGTGAACTTCTAATGTCGTGTATAGAATTACATGAGCAGTGTTTTTATTCATTTTATGGTGTAATAATATCTATGCTTTAAATTAGTGCTAACAGGACATATTTATAGCAGAGCAATTTTGATACAGAGTACTTGTAACAAATTGTCAAAACGTCACAAGTTCGGGTTACGTGAAGTTGCCGTGTACTTCTACATTGAAATTGGTTTCTACAAAATTCAATACCTTAAAAGTGGAGAAAAATCCAGAGTATGCATTGTAGTACATAAGAATGGAATTCAGTTTGTCGAATGAAAATGACAAGACTGTAGTTCACTTAATTGATGAAATATTCTTGATTAAGAACTTCGTCAACCACTTGTGAGTTCATGGTAACTAGTATGAGTTCATCACATAAAAATTTAGTTCTTAAATTTCCGGTCAGAAAGTTGACAGGTGTGTTGCTAAACCACTATATCAGAACCATAATTGTAGGGCAGGAAAATATTGGTTTTAAAGTGATTGCAGTGATTTCTGACAACAATCCTGTGAAACGAAAAGGCGCGAAATGTTTTCTGGTCCTCCAAAACTAGGAATACCTTATGAATGTCCATGTGAATTTCACAGAAAATTCCTTTTTTTCATTTGACAGTGTGTACCTCTCAAAGTGCTTAAAAAACTGGTTAAATCATGATAAACATGAAATTAATTTTCCTAATATGGAAAATGGTGTTATGCATGCAGCAGGATCATTTAGTTGCGTCATTAGTGCGGCATTGTGACGCACAATAATTTTAAATATGGCAATTCTTTAAATTTAAAATCGTTCATCTCTTTTCTGTTACAATTAACTGTTAATTGAATGAAATATAATCACATGCGGAGAATTTTTTTAGTAAAGTAAGAGGCGGCCAAGAAGGTAAGTAAACGATAACTGACAGTGTGCAGCTGGTGAAAGATTCATTGGCCGCAATTACTACCCATGTGACGTCACAGCAGCAGTCGAGTGGCCTTATCTAGGTGGCATTGGAATTTGCATAAGCCTTTGATACTGTAAACCATGAAATTTTATTACAGGAATTTGGATATATTTAATTTCATGGATTTTTGTTGAAATTGTTGAGAAGTTATCTGATTGGTAGAATTAAAAATGTTAAAAGTTTTATCTCAAATTATGTTGTAACACCATCAGGTGTCCTTCAAGGCTCACATTGTTATTTTTACTATACATAATTGATATTAAATCAGCTCTTCCATCTTGTTTTTTTTTTTTTTTTTCATTTTGCAGACAATTTAAAATTATTTTGAAAATAAAATCATGAGATGATTGTAAAATTCTTCAAGAAAACCTGAATGTGATACTTCAATGGTGTAAAAATAATTAACTTGTCTTGAATATTCAAAAATGTAAAATGAGATATACAAAGTCTAGAAATTTAATTACATCCTCTTATTTGAGAAACAGGCAAGTATTACAAATGGTCATGAAAATTAAAGATCTGAGTGTGATTTTTTACCAAAAACTAAAATTCAATCAACTTATCGATTTCATTGTTACAAAAGCAAATAGTATGCTTGGTTTTCTTACAAGAACGACTACATATTTTACAAAAACTTCACCTGTATGGTCTCCTTTACATGATGTTCATAGTAATAAATTAGAAACAGTACAACATATTTTTTTATTTGTAGCTAGGAAATTTAAATTACAGTCACCATGTACATCTCACGATTAAAGTAAAATTGCCACAATGTTAAATATTAGTACATTAAAGTCACATAGGTATTACAATGATATCTTATTTATATATGATATATTGAAAAACAACATTGACTGTCCTGATCCCAAATCTCATAGAAAATGCCAGTTCAAAATCTACATTTGAATACCATCAGAAAAAACAAATACATATTGTAATGGGACGGTTGCACATTTCAGACGGCGAATTAAATATTTTTTTAAATAAGGAACCGGCTTGCGTGAAGGGCAGCCTGAAATGCGCCGTTTCCTGCGATACCTGGGAGGGTCACTAAGCGCGCCGAGGGAACGGAGGAATGCACCTCCTTTGTTCAGCGCAACCCACGCCGCCCGCCCCTCGTGACGCATGGGGAAATACGCCTCCCGCACCCCCAAACCGAGCAACGGAATTACCCGCGCCCTGTTCTTAGAATTTACGTGACGGAGGTTACTTCGGAGAAAGTTGCCGGGGCGCAGCTTTGCCGCTGGCGCCGTGATCGCGATCGCTCCGCCGATGGCGGAGGAACCGCGGGTGCCGCGACGACCAATTGCGCGTGAGACGCGGGGGAGAGGTCACGTGACACGCGAGCGTTCCTGGGGGATCGCCGAAAGGTGAATCGATCACTAGTTTCGGAGGCAGCAGGGAGAGCACTTGTTTGTGAGGCAGCAGGGAGAGCACTTGTTTGTGAGGCAGCAGGGAGAGCACTTGTTTTCGGTGGCAGCGGGGAAGGCCCTTGTTACTTTGATTCGGAGCCGGGGTTATCCGTGCCTGGTCGCCCCGAATGCCACATCGCAGCCCGACTCGCGTGACGGAAGCAGAACTATGGGTCAGGACACCACATGTGAGTGCCTGACCGCAAGAGCAAAGTAAGTACGAGCCGGGGCGTGAAAGACGCGACCACGAAGCGACCCGCCGCCGCCCGCGCTGAGCAACGCCGAGGCGCCGTCCGGTCGACGCACGCCGCTGGCCTAATCCGTTGACTGTGGGCCGCAGCCGCGAGGAACCTGGGGCAAGCACCGACCGTGGCTGCCCGCCGCCAGACCTGCCGGACGCCCGGGAGGGCGAAAACCACGGAGCTGATATGAACTCTGGCCATGCCGGCCTTTTTTTAAGTTAAGAATAGATTGTAAGTTTTGATCTGGCATTGGGATTCACACGCACTGCGCACGCAATTCAATAGTGATTAAAGTAATATTAAGAAATTGCTTCAGTCTTTCTCTCCAGTAATTAGGCAATCACTTATCCCTCCCTCTAGGGAGTCTGCCGACGAAGCAGCCGGGCAAAGCTGAATCACTGAAGGAAATCAGGTAATCGGGTGAGTCGGTGGTTACAATATTTGCATGCTCCTCTATTAAGAATAAGCACGTGTACAGAGCAGCAAATTCAATCAACATGCATCTTGATACACCCAAAAACGACTTCACAGTAGAAGTGAAAAATGCAATATTAAATGATTTTGCTAAAAATTTATTATAATATACACTAAAATAATTACATTATTAGTCATGTTATTATGTATATGTTTTGTGTATAATAGTAATAATAGTAAAATGATATGTAAATTGGGTGATTGTTTTAAATAAAAAATAAATAAAATTGCTTAGATTTGACCAAGTAATTGGTACAAACATAACGTGTAAGTAAATTGGTTCGTTTAATTAGAGAAGATATGTTGGTTCAATAAAACACTGTGTTAAAAGACCATGTACGATTTAACAGAGATTTATGTTAGCAATTTACCAAATTATTATTGGGGGCAATTTATCACAACAATAAATTGTTCCGTGTATATCCCCCAATTAAAATAAAACTGTGAAATCACTAAGAATGCAAGATGTATATTTTCCCTCCCATCTCACAATTTTTCATTGCTTTTTTTTTATGTATGAATAACTATCAGTTGCAACTGAATGTTCACAATAAATAAATAAATTCCACAGTAGCCATTGCAATACTTCAGAATTGTCTTTGACAAGTGCCAACAAGAAGTATGTCTCACCCAGGTCCTTGGCTCGCGACGACTTCCTCCGAGATGGTGGCTGTGGAAGGAGCAGGGGGTGGCGGAATCGCCCCAGGGCCTGGCGCTGCAACAGAAAGGGCCAATAGCTCAGACAATATGCTGAAAGGTAAGGAACCTAACTACTTCAAAATTACCGCTTCCAAGAGGCTCAGCAAAGCCTATGAAGGGGAGAATCAAAACTGGACTTTCTCAACCACTAGTGCTGTTCACACATAAGATACACAAATGAATGAACGGATAGATGATTTGCAACAAACTAATTTTTCAGATCAAGAAACCACCAAATATTGATTCTGGATTCACAATGTGTTTGAGAAAGTAATTTTACTACATAAAGGAACAAGATTTATCCATTTTTTCAGTCTTTTCCTGCAGATTTACAAATCTTTCTCTAAGCAGTATGCAAGAAAGTAAATATCATAGCACTCCCATTGGTTTTTAGACATTTATTAAGAGGCAGGAACTTCCTTGGCTCCAGGGAATGGATACTTGATGAGCCCTGGGTTAATTATACAGAACATTCTTTTGACAAGTTTCTTTTGTAGAAATTGGATGGCAATAAAGAAAAAATATAAAAAACAAACAATCTTTCTCTTCTGCAACTCTAAGACAGGACATTGAACAGAACTCTGATTGCCAACAACTGACATCGAAAGTATAGTGCTGGAGTAGAACGCACAACCTCAGTCCAACATTAATGGCTATATATTAGTTCTGCAAATGTTCAGAGTATAGACATAACTCACCAGCTGGCTTCTTGGGCTGTGGTCGCTGGATGGGGCGTAGATCGGAGGGTAGGGCTGCAGGAGTCCCTATGGCCTCTGCCCCCGAGGCCACCAGCCCCTTCTTCGGTGAACCCTCACCACCCAGTTGCTCATACGGAATGGGCTGAGGTTCCACCAGTTTGCGAGGCGAACGGCAGGGTTCTCCCTCCTCCCCTGCCGGTAACGACTCTGGTGTCAAACGCAGAGGCACCGGATGCAAGATCTTCGGATCCTGCAAACCATTATCATCCCTTCTCAACAATCATCAAAGAAATGCAATGGAAGTAAATACATGAAAAATTGTTTTAAAAATTGGTTGGACTCATATGAAAAGAGAAGTTGCTCAAATGGCCTAGTTATAAGTTTGTATTATTTAAGATATCTTGAGAATAAAAGTTGTTGTAAAGCAATGAAATTTAACATTTTCCTACGAGACATTTCCTCTAAAGAACCTTAGACAACGAGAGCTAGTTTATATATCTTATTTTTAACAAGTAAATGGATTCAAATGAAAGCATGTTGAGTGAAGCATTCACCAGCAAGTTAAATGAAGCTAAATATTGATTCAGCATTAGATTTTAGATTTCTGATTCAAGAACAGCTTACATCAGCACCACTTGGAACTGCACACTTTACATGCCACTCAAAGCACAATAGTCATTTGCATCTTCCATAGATACCTGTTCTACAGCAGATTTATGGAAATCAAAGTTGACAGGCTTTGGACCAGGAGAAGACACAGAGCTAGTGGGTGAATCCACAAATTTTGTCCACTGCAAACAAAATCACTCCATTAATTAATCCAATTTTTAAATATCCTTTTTTTAAATTAATTAATTTAAGAAATGATTTATTATTTTTTTTATTTTCCATTTTTGTATTTATTTACAGTACCAAGGACAAACAGCTAAGCTGACAATGTCTCTGCTCATTATGTAGTTCAAATTGCACATACCAATATCATTATAATAGTATTTCAAACTTATCCAATAATAAACATCAGATCAGACCAAAAACTATAAAAATATACATCAGTAAAATGTAAAGTTTTATAGTAAAAATTAAAATAATTATTTTACTATAAATTACAATATTGACTGAAATATGTAGGATATCAGAGATGAAACTTAGAACAAATTTTGCATAATAAAAGGGAAGAAGAAAACAAGCGGTACAGGGATATAGATATAACTCCACTTTTACATTCCTAGGATTTACATTTTCCTCTAGTTTATACCAATTTTTACCAGTCCTTTCAATTTTCCATGTTCATAATCAAATTAGATCTTACTACCTTTTAGATTTTTTGAAGCAATTTTTGTAAATAAAATTTTTTCATGATATTTTTGCTTTCACTCATAAGCATTCTCTCTTGCAAAGAGATTTATTTTCGCTGATACAAATTCAGACCAAGTGAAGTGCAAGTGAAATTGTAGTGTGCATTTATCTCTACAGCATCAGGAGGCATCTCGAAGCAGTGTAGTTAAATGTTGCTTGTCATAGTTTTGTGTTTTTGTGAGAAAGTTTTAGTGTGTTTTTTGACCTCTAATGGATTTAAAAAGAATGAAAGAGTCTTCCTATTAAAAAAAATTCGAAATTCTAGAGGAAGTTAAACTGCAGAGCATAAAGAAATGGTTTGCACTAGCTAAAAACTTGGGGATATCAGTATCCACTTGAAATATTATAGTAATAAAAAACAACTCAATTTACAGTGCAGATAAATGTCAACAGTTTTGTAAGAAGAAAAAGTATGCTAGTTATTCCAAATATGTAGTCTGAGAACCGTTTCCAAACAGCATGTGCTTTGAATATTCTCACATGTGGCAAGCAGTAATGACAAAAGCACAGAATGTAAGTTTGCCATTGAGAACTTCCCTGTGATTGATGGCTAGATTAATCAATTAAAAAAGCATTACAATTTTATCTCTAAGGTTGTTGTGGAGAAGGAAATGTTGAGCCAGATGAAAGTGTTTGGGAATGACAAGAGGTGAATCAAAGAAGTAAGCACCCATGGACATTTCCATCATAGTTGAAACAGGCCAATTTTTTGAAATTCTTCCAAAAAAGAAAAATACTTCACCTTTATAGACAAGAACTGTCATGGAGACAACCAACCAGAAGTACAAAATTAAATATTTCATATTCAGATACATCTGAAATATTAGTCTAAAAGTCACTGAATTCCTCTAAGGGTTTCCAAGAAAAGAAAAAAAAAAAAGGTTGAGACTGCTAATGTATATGTTTACAATAGGCAAAAATAGTGTCATGCCCATCATCTAAAGCAATTTCCGAACCTCTTTGCTGCGAGGGGGCGAAGCAGACTCTCCGCCGAGAGGTGACAAGGATGGAGGGCTTTCTTCGTGAGGAGGGATCTCTGGAGGGGCAACCACAGGGGGCGGCGCATGAGCAGGAGGGCCCCCTGAGCTCCCTTGGGCAGCCGCAGGCACATTTGGAACCAGCGAGGGAGGCAGAGCATCTGGGAGGTCGATGTTGTTCCTCCGAAGGACCACCAGGTGCATAGCAGTGTTAAATTCCTCCAAGGAGAGGGCACCATCCTTTGTCACATCTGCAAGTTGCCTGCACAGAAAAGGAGCATCGGCGCCTCTAAAGAGACAGCTGATAATGTTGCTGCTCACATCACCCACCAAAACTCAATATTAAGACTTCACTCAAACGTTTGAGATATAACTCATAAATATATATTTTATCATAAAAAATATTCTCTTTAGATTATAACACTTCAGTGAAATTAAGCACTTACAATGAGAGATTTTTTTATTTATTATTATTATTATTATTATTATTATTATTATTATTATTATTATTATTATTATCATCATCATCATCATTATCATTATCATCATTATTATTATTATCCAACAGGCATATAATGCCTAAATACATTTCATATATACATAGGTTTATACGCTCTTGAAGATTACAAAATATTCGTCTGTCATAAAAAAGTATTGTCAATTGTTGCATATCTATCCAGTGAAATCTAATATGAGTTGTTTGACATTTTAGCTATTGACGTTGTTATTTCGAGTCAAATCAATTTCATTCATATACGTATTGGTGATTCTGGCTAAACGTGTATAGCAGAATTATAGAATAGTCGGTTCAACAGTCAAATTCTCTCAGTAGAGTAGATTTTCGCATTGTGTATGGATAGTCATACAATTGATACATATTTCGAAGTGATGTACTTTTAATTTTTCCATTCAATAATTTATTCATAAATAACACGTCGTGTACTATTCTCGAGGATGACAAAGTTGGTATTTGCAAGTAGCTAGATATTTCACTGTAGTCATGATTATACCTCGGATTAGGTTTTTTTAATTTAAAAGCTACATAAGAGAAGAATAAATGTTGACTTGTTCTATCTTTTTGCTAAGATATTCAGCATTTGGTGACCAGACTGAAGAACAATACATCAATTTTGATTTGACAAGGGAATTATAAAGAGTTTTAATTGTTTTCATTGATTTAAATTTACCAGTTTGTCTTTTAATAAATCCAAGTTTTTTCAGTGAAGCATTGACGATGTAATCAATGTGTTTATAAAAAGACATTTTGGTATCCATGATTACTCCCAGATCTTTAATATGTGGAACAGATTCAATTATTGTATTTTGAATACTATAATCTACTGTTACTTCAGTATGGCCACGATTACAACGAAGTAGTTTACATTTGTTTGTATTTAGTTCAAGTTTGTTTTCGTTACACCATGATATCATTTGATTTAGGTCATCTTGAAGTAAACTAGCATCATTAAGATCAGATATTTTACGCCAAATTTTGCAATCATCAGCAAAAAGATTTAATGAAGTGTTTTTAAGAATTGTGACTATGGCTCGATTCTCACATGTGTTATTATTAAAGTTGTGACATAAGCCCAAAATGTAGCTAATTCAGAAATTAGCTGGTTAATTCACACATTAATCAGATAGTTTCGATAAAGCTGTATGAAGAATGACTAAATCATCCAGCTCATGGTGCCTAAAATAAGCTGATAAACCATATGAGAAGTATCTTGTGGGTTTGAAAGAAAATAAGACACATTGAAAATTATACATTGCACAGATTCAAGGTTGTTTTACATACATCATGAAGACCAAAAGCTGTTGGAGCTTCACTGCCCCAAATCGAAAATACGCAATAAAACCAACTGAGGTATATAATGAGATTAGGATATGGTTAAGTGGTATCACCTAACTAGAAATTTACAACTGGCAAACTGCAACTTAAGACTATATACCTTGCCTTTCATTGATCTTAGAAAATTCCCATCAGTAGTCCAATTTCTGCATGTTTGCTATTCCTCAATATTGTATTGATCTTTACTACCCCACGCACCTCATGATGACTAATGTTCACATTTGTAGATTATCCAAAATGGGTAGGTAAAGTTCAAAGTATGATAATCTTTGAACTTTACCTACCCATTTTGGATAATGTACAAATTAACCAGCAAATTCATGTATTAGTCAGATTCAGAAATTAATCATAATATCTAATCTATATTTGGCATGTCATTATATTCATAAATAATCTACAATGACATAATCCCTAGAAAATAAAATTATCCACTGTTTTTAATTAAAATTTTATTCACCTAATGACAGCAATGATACCCAAAATACAAAAAGATGGTTGTAAGAATCAAACGGCTTAACTAACTCAGCTTGCCTTTCTGCAAGTTTTCAATAAACCAATTTGAATGGCAACCACACAATGGTATTGGCCTTGTGTGAAGATTGTAGTCTCCAAAGGTACAACAGTCTCCCTTACAATACAATAGTATTGTCCAGCCCACATTTGAAGAAAATGCAATTGGACATAAACAAATCGCAGAAGGACTGGCCCTTTTACAGTCAACTTACCAAATCTTGCGCAATTCATGGACTGGTAGTCGTGACTTTTCAAAGAACAGCCGGGCCACAGGGCCAGCAATGAGGCCCGCGGGGTCTGGCTGCAGAGAGCGGAACTGCGCAGAGTAATACTCCCTCTGTTCATCTGTGATGAGCCACACCTCAGCCTCTGCATCTGGGTCTCCTTCTCCCTCCTCCTCGCTTGAGTGGCGATCTGACGATTCCTCCTCCGTGCCAAGAAGCTGACGTTGTTCTTCACACACTGCACAAAAATCCATCAGCACTCTACAGGCTCAAGGCCCTCCAGTGTCATTACATCTGCAATGACAGCTGCTTAGAATATCTCTCACCACAAAAAGTATTATCTCCTCTCTACCACTTTGAACCTTGGAGGTTGTTTGGAAATTTAATTCATTAGTTTTTATATAATTTAAATTGGGCAATTACGTCCAACTTACAATCATATTCAAAATTAAGATAGTTTTTGTTCTAATATTAGTGTTTTGTGTATTATTTCATCAGGTATTATTTACTTGGGTACCTCAACGATTCTTAATGCCCTTCATTCATTTCTAGCTGATGATATAATTATTTCTGCAACAAGTACAGAAAAGGAGTCTGTGTACAAATGAAATTTGAGGGACAAGGTGACACAGAAGCAGTCAGACATTCTGAAATGAGTATTAAAAACACTTTTGAACTAGTTGTGAACATTATTTTAAATACAAATTCATAGTAATACCAATTCATTTTGTTTACTCTGGTGATCATTCAAAAAAAAGCAAGACTGCAGCCATATACAATCATGTCACCCCAGGGTTATGTTTATTTGGTTGAATTATTATTATTTACACAGTGATATAAATCCTGCAAAATGCTACTTTGCTGTGAGCATTTTGCAAATAACACTTTGCAATCAAATTAACAAAAGAATTGGTTTCTATGCACAAGTGCTGTACAGATAATTAAAAAATTGTATACACATACACCCTAAAACATAGCGTGCATATGCTTAAAAGATCTTCCCAAATGTGAATTTCCATTCTTCAATCAATCTTCAAAAGTTTGTGCATTAAATTGCCAGATTGTAAATGTGTTGATAATTTGAGAGTCACCTTGTAAGAGGCTGATAAGATATATGCCACCAATGCTTCATTACCAAGTTTGGTGTTCATCTTTCACTGAAAGTTTGTAATTTACTGCCTCCTGCTGCAAACTCTCTTGTGGGTTGGTGGAGAATAAGACGTACGTAGGATCAACACAAAGAATTAAAACAGTACTGACCATCTTCACAAACATTACAAATAATGTTAATCTGAATAAAGAATGAATACAGTCGCTTCCTAACTGCCGTGGTGGTCAGACGCTCCGTCCGCTCGGGGCAAAATCACGTTGTGCATGCGTTCACTGACTCGGTGCTTGTCAGTCAGTTACATGTAAAACGTGATAGAAGTTAAGTTATTCTTAAGTAATGCGATATTGCTTAACTACATGAAAAGTTGTTTTTTTTCGTAACCATCATGGAGCCCACTCAAGTTCATCAATCTTCAGGAAACCAGAACAGTAAGGATACAATTAATTATGCTACAGCAATCTCTTTCCCAAGAAAGAAAATGCTATCATCAGAGATTTGGGAAATCGTGCGCCAATTGTTGAATTTATTGAAAAGTTATCTTCTAAAGTGAACCCATCTCATATCAAGTCTGCATAAAAAATATCGAAAAACAGACTGTGTTTATCTATCCAGTATGGAAATTGCAGATGATCTAGTCTTCAATCATGAAAACATTGTTGTGTCTAATCAAGTCTTCCCTATTAATTTCTAGGAACAAACGAATTATTCTCTCAAATGTTTGTCCAAGTATCCCTCATCAAGTGATAGAAGAAAAATTATTAACTTTCGATGTTAGAACTGTAGTACTGTTAACTTTCTATCGCGCTGGATTTAATAACCCCCAGTTGAGCCACGTCCTCAGTTTTCGTCATCAAACATTTATTTTACCTGATGATGAGCATAAATTACCTGAATTATTTCAAGTATTTATTGATGATGTCCCCCACTGGATATATGTAACTCCTGGTGTTCCTATTTGTTTTTTATGTAAAAATCAGGGCTGTATTGCTAAAAACTGCCCAAATCAATGTTATTCCCAATTATCTGATACCCTACCTCTCCCTCCAGCAGTAGAAATCACAGAATCAACTAATGAGATTATTGTTAATTCTAATCTTCCTCCCAAAGTATTTGAACCAACACTTCCCGAAAGCGATAAGGTGAATGAAAATTCTAGCCTTAACCTTGCCCTTGACAGCTTTCCCTCGCTACCTACCACCCCTCCTCTTGAGTCGGCTGTGAGAAACCCCACTGCCTCGAAAGGAAACTCAATGGAAATTGACCTTGCTGCAACCCTGGAAGGTTGAAGAGACTTATCTACTGTAAGCTTGAATACAGAAATGGTTAGCAACCAATCAGAGAGCGACAATGAACTCCCAGACAGTAATTCAGAAACCTGACATGGAAAAGAAAACTTCTGAAACTAAAGAAAAAATAAAGGAACAACCCTCCAAAAATAAGAAAAATGCTAAAACCTCTACTGAAAATGTTGATGATCAGTCGTGGTCCAATATTAAAACAATCTTAGATTCTCCTACTGCTCACTACCCACTAAATATACATCAACTCCAATGTTTCATTGACAGAACGAAGGGTAATAACTGCACTACAGCAATTGCCAGAGAATTCACAGATGATTTTACTGCTTTAACAGCAATGTTAAGAGCTGTTCACAAATACTTACCGAACAGGGGTGTGAAAAATAGATGCTCAAGAATCACCAAAAAACTTGATGCAGATATGAATGAAAAACCTTATGCTAGAGGAGATTCAGAAGAGCAGTGATCTAACCTCCTCCATTATTGTCATTCTAGCTGAAGTTAGTATAAAATAAACAAATTCAGCTATTTACAATGGACGTTATTCAATGGAATTGTAATGTTTTTTTGCAAGAAAACCATTCATAAAGCTTCTCATTAACAAACTCAAACCAAAAATAATTTGCTTCCAAGAAACAAACTTTAAATTTCAAAATTGTGGCTCATTGTTTGGATACAGTTCTACATGTTGTAATAGAAATAATTCCAATATTGCCAGTGGTGGCGTTGCAGTTTATACTAAACCAGCATTTTTCTTACATAATGTTTCTCTTCAAACGCAACTGGAAGCGACTGCAGTTAGAATTAAAATTAACTTCACTGTCACAATTTGTAACTTATATTTACGGTAAATAAATAAAGATATTGTCTGGTATCAATACTTTTTATTCAGCTTATGATCATTTTGATCGCGTAGCGATCATCCTCAGAGCTAAAATGTGAAATACAAATATCATTAACAGGTTGTAGTTATTGTATGCAAGATGCGTAAGCAAACTGGGTCGTACATACCTTGCAGCTTCTGGGCCGAAAACAAAGTTCTGCGAATTTTGAGCGTGTGTCTTGTTTAAGAACACAGCCGGTCGGCAACGGGAGGGGGCGGGAAGAGGGGTGGGGTGCGGGTGAAGAGTTGTAAACCGCGGGGGTGCTGGTGGAGGCTTGAGAGACAATATCTTTATTTATTTATCATAATAAAAAGGTATCTACCTGACCAGCGATTCAATTAATTAATAATATTTACCAATATAAACATCACTGAACTTTATGATAATGTTAAGCAACTTCCAAAACCATTTATCATCATGGGAGATTTTAATAGCTACAATGTACTGTGAGGATCTTCTAGTACAGATCAAAGGGGCAGAATTATTGAGGAATGGCTTGACAAGAATGATAATAATATTCTTCATAATACAGGCAATGATACCTATTTTTCTTCTAGATATGCAAAAGGTAGTGTGATTGATTTGACATTTTCATCCAATGACATTAGAACTTGTATTTCTTGGTTTTCTAGTAATGATCTTCATGACAGCGGTCATTACCCATTGTTTATTCACCTCTCTGATATTCAACCATACTCTATTACACGCATTCATCAGAAGTGGATTAGTACCGACGCTAACTGGACCTTATTTCAATCATATGTCGATAATAACATCAACAAACTTCCCAATATAAATGAGTGGGCACCAGATCAGACTAACCAAATCATCCAAGCCTTTACAGGCTTAATTGATTCAGCTGCTCACCCGGCAGTCCCTAAATCTTCGGGTAATATCCAGAACCGTCAAGTCCCATGGTGGAATGAAAATTGCACATTAGCCATCAAAGAAAAGAAGAAAGCATTTAGAAAATATAAGAAATATAAATCGATAGAACTGGGCATATTATATAAGAAAGCTAGAGCTAAAGCCCGCTTAACTCTTAACCATACTATGCTAGAATCTTTTAAAGATTTTACATCTTCTATTATGGGTCAAACACCATTCGCAACTATGAGGCATAAAATAAAATCAATTAGCGGCTCTTATTCAACTAGCTTACCTCTAATATTAGATGACAACGGAATAAAATACAGGGGTTCTCAAGACATCTGCAATGCTCTGGCAGATTCATTCACCAACAATTCCAGCAATAATAACTATGATCCATCCTTTCATAAATTAATTCTGTCTATATCCCTAGCCACTCAAAAAAAGCATCCAAAACCTCCTAAGTAACAACAATGATTCATTTAACTGTGAATTCCTGATGGATGATCTCCTTCATGTTTTAAAAAATAGTAAAAACTCTGCACCAGGTCCTGATAATATTCCTAATATTTTCTTGAAGAATCTTCCTAAATGTGCCATTGAATACCTCTTAAAAATTTATAATGGCATCTGGGCCTCCCAATCCTTCCCTGAACAATGAAGAGAAGCTCTAGTAATTGCTGCACCGAAACCAGGCAAAGATCCATCTAAAACCAGAAACTTTAGACCATTATCATTGACATGTACTCTTTGCAAAATACTACAAATAATGGTTGGCAATCGCCTCAGATGGCTCCTAGAAACAAGAAACTTACTATCCCCCTTCCAAAATGGATTTCGACAACATAGATCAACCAATGACCATCTAATAAGCATCGACACACAAATTTGTGATGCATGCAATTGTTGTTTCGCTTGATATTGAGAAAGCTTACAAAATTATTATTAAACCCCGACTACTACGTAATCTTATCTCAATGAATATTAAAGGCAACTCACTAGCTTTTTTGAAAAATTTTAGGCAACATAAGTATCTGCATGTACGGATGTTTGATAAAAGTCAACATGCAGGGAAATGATGAATGGCCTCCCTTGGGGCTCAGTTATTAGCGTGCTCCTTTTTCTGATCACAATAAAGGAAATAAGTAATATTATAGAGGCACCAAATAAATTATTTCTCTTCGCTGATGATATTTCCATTCTATGCTGTGGCAAAGATCTCTGAGTAACGACTAAAATAATCCAAGAAACCTTAAACAAAATTCAAATATGGGCAAGTTCTTCAGGTTTCTCCATTTCAAGAACTAAATTGGAATTTATTATAACCTCTAGAAGCTCAAAACTTTTAAATGAAAATCCTGCCCTCTTTGTTGGAAACCATCAAATACGTCGTATAAACTCTTGTAAAATCATGGGCATGACCCTCGACCAGAAGCAGTCTTGGAAGAACCACATTTCTCAGCTAAAGTCTGAATGCAAAACCAGGCTGAACATACTGAAGATATTAGCATCTAAAAAGTGGGGAGCAGAGTGAAATGTTTAATAAATGCTTATCTTTCTATTATTCAAGCCAAATTAGATTATAGAGCTGTAATCTACAGTTCAGCAAACAAATCTACACTACAGACTCTAGACTCTATTATAAATTCAGCCTTTAAATCAAGCCCTTCCAACAGCCTTATTGTAGAAGCAGGACAACTCCCCCTCGACTTGCAGCGGAAACAACTATGTCTAAAAATTGGCTACTCAACTTTAAATTCCTGAACTAATCCTGCCTTCAAATATATCTTCAGCCCTTATAAAATAGATTACCATTCAATCCATGAGAAATATCCAAAACCACTTAGAGAAAGAATCCCAATTTATCAAGATGAATTTAATATGGAAACTCCTCACATTTTACAGAAAAGGATTCACCCCATCCCTCCTTGGCAATCCTTTAAACCTGATGTTAATACAATGACTACACAGATTCCAAAATCCTTAATCTCTCCAAAAATAGTTTCATCACAATCTGAATTCTCTTTATGAAGACTATCATGATTTAGAAAAAGTGTATACAGAGGGATAAAAATATGAAAACAAAGTTGATTGTGCAATTGTATCTACAACCCCGCTCAATACCTTTAAATTCAGGTTACCAGAATACTTTTCTAGCTTCTCTTGCGAAGCCTGTGCCATCCTGAAAGCCATTGAATTAGTCTCCCCAAATGGAAAAAACTGCAAAGTAGTAATTCACTCAGACTCTATGGCTACCTTAAATGCAATAGTCAACAGGTTTTCTAGAAATACGATAATTTAAAGAATCCAAGAACAGTTATTTACACAAGAAAACAATGGAACCTTCATCTCTATTGTTTGGGTTCCAGCACATAAAGGTATAGAAGGGAATGAAAAGGCAGTAAAGCGGCTACAGAAGCAACTTCATTACCAACAACGGACAAGACTGTGAAGGGAGTTCTCACCGATATTAAACTATATATTAAAAATATGGTTAAAAAACAGTGGAATGAAAAATGGCTGACAACCTTCTCCAAACTTCACCTCGTAAGGAAATCCGTTATTGAACCCGCCCTCCCGAAACTCCAACTCACTAGATTCCAACAAGCCCAAATTACCAGACTATGTATTGGCCACTTTAATCTCTCACACATTCACCTAATAACAAAAGCTGACCCAAAACCATGTCCTAAATATGGATCCCTAGTATCTACATCCCATATTATTCTGGAGTGCCCTGAACTAGCCCATATAAGACAGTCCTTAAATTCAAAAGATTCTCTTTATAATTCCTTCTCCTCTCCAGAAGAATGTATAAAAGTCTTACAACTTTTAAAAACATCAAAAATTGATACCTTAATATAAAGACACTCTTTTACCTATATCTCATATACAATAATCCTTCAAACACATAGTTAATATCAAAACTTGCAAAATGTAAATAAATAAATAAATATGTGTACCCATCCCAATTACGTAAGTACCTACATTATTAATACATTTTGACCATTTATATGCTTGTATGAATTGTATGTATTTGTATAATGGCATAACTGTAAAACATGTGTATTCTTGTGTAAATTATAAATTGATTCTCGTGGTCACTTATGACCCAGTTGTTGAAAAGCGACCTTAAATAAATAAATAAATAAATAAATTTAAAAAAATATTGAAATGAATAATTTAATCAACTTGCCCCATGATTGTGCTCTGGTACAACTGCTCTCAGGTACTCACCTATGCCATGCCAGTGAGCACTAGCTGCCCACTGGCGCTCCTGCACGCTGTTAGTGGGGGTGGGAGAGTCGCTGGCAGTGGATGAGGCTTCCGGCGAACGCGATGCTTTGAGTCCCACAGAGGAGGTTGGCGACAGCGAACGCCCATTTCGTGCTGGTGACTCGGCAGTGCCTCGCAAATCCACGGTGCTGCTGTCTGAGCCACTCACAATGTGTGGTGCTGTGTCCTTCTGTATCACCAACATATGTTTTATCAGATTCATTTATAGATAAAAGGTATAAATTGATATCAACTGCACTGAATATTGTTCCATTTTTGAAATCACTGAGAGAATTAAATGATATTATTCATAAACTTATTACAACTTCTAACCCATCTCTTCTAGGCGATTTTAGATTTAATGTTCCCACTAGAAGAAATACACAAACTCCTCTGTTATTTTATAATCCAGTTTATATCTCTGAATGTAAGAAAATAATCCTCGGACTAGAATGTGCAATTTGATAAACATAAATAATTTAGATATTACAGGCATATCAAAGGCATCTTTCGTCAGAGGTATGAAATTTGAAATGCTGAAATATGAATAAGCATAAACAATATTTAAAGGAATAGAATTGTTACTAGATATCCATCCTTATTTATTGTTATATTATTAGAAACAAGCTCATGTGAATTTTTCACATAAACTCACTCCCCCTGTGTGTTTGTGCATGTGTGCTTGTGCTTGTGCGTGTGTGTGCGCATGCATGTGTGTGTGTGCCTACGATTGTTTAAGAGTTTCGGACTCCTTCATTCTCAGCCCATCTTTCCCTCACAGTGAATTAAAATTCTTTAAATGCATTTACACTTGGAAAGAATGCAACAATAACAGCATAATCAGAGCATTGTTATAATGTTTAAAATAATCATTCAAATTAAACTAAGCTAACTTATCTAATAAAGCTCTTAAAAGGCATGTTCAAAATGAGAATTGAAAATAATTTCTACCTTATTTTGTCTCTGATCAAAGATAACTCAGATGGTTAGCTAATAAGAAACTTTTATGCAGCTGCTTCAACTCCCAATGGCCTACCTGCGGAGTGGGTGTGCGATCTGTGTCACTCAGTTGAATGAGGTCCGGGCTGCCCAGACGCCTACTGACGTGCTGCAGTTCCCACTTTCCTGCACAGGTTCACAATAATCATTAATACATAAGACTTAAGATATCATCTCAATTATGAAATGTGGAAAAACACTATTTGTCAGAATCCAGGAAGAGAAAGTACAAGGATTTTAAATTATTTGTAAACGTATGTATATATGGAGCAATATACACACAATATAGACAAAGTGACATACTCATGCGACGACAAAAAAACGCCGTTTTCCGGCGCACAATTACCATACTTTCTTTTCTTAAGTTAGTAAATGCGAGAAAGTAAAAACGGCGACTTTTCGACAGAAAAATTCGAATTGTGGAGCGCTTATACAGAAAAGGTGGATAAATCTTATTTCAGTTTGTATTCAATTACTACCCCTAATACATTGTGTATCTAATACATACATACATCAGAATCCACATTTCGCGGGTCCTTGATACCAAAAAATTGGCTTACGGCAAAACGTCCGTCTGTCTGTCAACAACACTAGACACAAACTATCCATAGGATTTTTTTCAAAATGAATAGTCCCAGGGCGATCTTGGCTACCTCGAAGCTCTGCGATTTTCACTTTCCCGTACTTATTTCGTTAGAAGAGAAAGTATGTGCGAGGGAAAACGGCGAATTTTCGGCAGAAAAGGTTAACTCTATTGCCGGACCCTGGTAACGAAAAAAATGGGTAAATCAGGTTCCTATATAGTAAATTACTTCATCTAACACGTGATGTACCCAGAATTTATGTTTTGTGGGTCCTTGATACTGAAAAATCTATACATGGCTAAAACCCCGTGTCTGTGTCTCCGTCCGTCTGGGGGTCAACGCTAACGCTACCGTTCAGTCGAGTTTCTTCAAAACTGGTCTCTCGTGTTAATATTTACATTTTCGTTAATATTTACATTTTGGGCACTTCGTATACATTGTGTTTGTGAAAAAAAAGTGAAATGATTCCTAATGAAGTTTATCGACAACTCGAAAGTTTGGAGTGAAAATTGCGTCTTTTCAAAAATGCTTATACATTATCTTGAAAACGGCATATAGGGTCAACTAACTTTCTATAACATTCTTAAAGTCATATTTCAATTTCACTATTAAGTATGTGAGAAATCTAAGAAAAGTGAAAAAAATTGTTTTAGGTGCCAATAGATGGCATCAAATGGCAACAAATATGGACTGACTATCAATAAGGCCAAAACTAAGGTAATGATAGTGGATAAAGGAAAAGTTCTCCCACCATCAAACGCATTAATAGATTATGAAAAAGTGACAGGATTTATTTACCTTGGCTCCCTAGTTCAGGCCGATGGAGGATCATCTAAAGAAATAAGAAGACGAATTGCTCTAGGAAGACAGGCAGTGAGTAGGCTTACCCCAATTTGGAAAGATAACCACATATTCCGAAATAGCAAACTAAGAATACTTGAGACTTTAGCCTTCTCTGTGATGTTATATGGAGCAGAAACCTGGACTGTTAAGACAACAGATATAAAAAGAATTAATGCCTTTGAAATGTGGGCCTACCGGCGACTGTTGAGAGTATCATTGACAGAAAGAGAGACTAACCTCTCAATCATAAATAGACTAAACATTCAACAGCGATTGGCTGACATTTGCAAGCAAAAGATATTGAGATTCCTGGGATACACAGTACGAAGGAATGGAATATGGCTTGAGAAACGGATAGTCCAAGGTAAAGTAGAAGGAAAAAGAGGCCGAGGAAGAACAGCCATGAGATGGATAGACCAATGTAAAACATTCACTGGTATGAGCCTGGAAGAGGCAATGCAGAAGGCAGAGAACAGAGAAGAATGGAAATGTGGGAGCCATCTAGATGGGTCACCTAACTTCCGTCTGTGGAAGATCAGGACCAAAGAAGAAGTGATCAGACTGAAAAGCTAAGGAAATTAACTAGTACGAGAAAGTCTGTGCCATTGTCACAACATTAAGTTCATTTTTAATCAGGCTCGTATCTTCTTTACACACTACTTGAAAATCTCTTGGGTCCCAAATTATAATTGTGAATATTTTCCTAGCTGTTAAATTGGCCCGGGAGGTCCTAGGGTCAGCGTCCTGGCGGTGGCAGGATTTTCGAAAGTAGCTTCATAGCAAGGTGCCGGCTGCTCTGATCGGGGGTTTCCCGTGCTTTCTCCCACCAGGCGACTGCCCGAGCAGTACCTTAACAAACGGGCCAGGCACCGCTCGCAATACTGCCCTAACCTCACCCCTTCCTTGAATTTACGCTTATATCAACCGCACCACCACAAATGCCGTTCTTTGCTGCCGGAGCAGTGCTCCAACAATTGGGGGCACGGACCACGCGCCATATTTCCTTATCCCATCATCACCCCTCACACACACAAACACACTTATGTACATGCGCTACACTAGCACAGTTGTCGGGACATTATATCCAACACTCACCATGCTCAATACATCAGATTACTACAAATTTCGCCAACTGGTAGAACACCATGCAAAACACACATTTACAAGAGCTGTCGAGACTTGCAAATAGTATGTGCGATGCGTTTTGTAATCCAGACCCTCCGAGACCTGCGCGCCTTCCGTCTATCAGCCGGTGTCAGATTTCTCTCATAACATGGCTCCGGCCATATGCGTGCGTCTCTTTTGAGTTTGAAGTGCACAGTGACAAGCGTTCCTATCAATTCTACCGAAGTCAGTTGTACGGATTTAGTAAACAATTGTCATTTTTACGAAAATTACTTTATGACATTCTGTGCATACACTCATGTTTTGACACTTTCTTATTACGCCCGTTATTATTTACTTATATTTTATTAAATATTTAATATGTTTATTGTGAAAATTTTGTTTCTAACGCCAAAGGGAAATGTGTGTATTGATCATAAACCGAGATAACATTTTCAGTATCTTCGAAACACCGGCATGAGGATTATAAAGCATGAGTACGTTCTTCTCGTCTTTCCGAATCTGCCACCCTGCCAACAGATAAGCTGATCGGCTGAGCAGCAAACAGTAACGCGGCACGCGGCGATCTCCGCGCTTCGGCAGCGGCAGGCCATCATAGGTCTACATAGCCATTATTCATTGTCGCCCAAACACTACTTGCAACGCGTCAGAGCATTTTAAAATGTTTTTTATGAGTTTTGAAAAGTTCTGAACAAGGTGGTAAAACTTCTTGCCGATCAGAGTACGCACCACGGCGAGTGTTCAGTGTCAGAGCTTGTCCCGACTAGGGCGGTTCCCCCGCTGATGGTAAGATACCTGGTTGGGGAAAACTCAGCTAGGCGACGTGAAGTCGGCGCCAGATCTCGCCATCCGGGGGAAGGGTCGCCGTCACCTCCCAAGGAAGACCATGCACTACACTTACGGGCCTTGGCATTTGACGCGCCCGAAAACACGAAATAATCACTTAAATGAAAAGTCCAATTATTATGACCATCGATTGAGTGGCATCATCCAAATTACGCAATGGGCAGCAATCCAACAATACTTTTTCATTACCAGAAAATGTTCGGGGAAATTATTGTTTCCATCTTCAGGGTTGGCACACGCCATGATTAGGGGTCAACCACACATTACGCGAGGGAGCGGGTTTGAGGCAGCATTAAGTTGCATTACATTGGGGGCGGGGTTAGTGTTACGTATCATTGATTTTTTTAAACTTTTTTAAACATTGGTTGAAATACTTCCTTTTTTGAGTTGTTTTGCTGGATACAGAAGCTAGGTTATTTTTATTCTTTTTTATTGTTTATACAGACAAATACCCAATTACATTTTTTCAATATTAAAACCACAAACAAGAAATATCAACGACACTCCCGAGACTATTAGGCCCTTAACGACAGTTTTGGGTGTAACATGCCCAAATATAATTGTTTTTAATTTCATCTCAATATTTTTATTAACAAATAATAAATAAAAAGTTCTAGATTTGGAATCCAGAGGGATCACTATTAAATAGTGAAATGAAAGTGACACATTTGCAATAGAGGAAAAAGATGCTTATTAACAACGCAAGAAACTTCAACAGTTTTACAAAACAAGGAGGCAAGAAAGCAACGACCCACTAATTGTGATTGATTGATTGATTCTGGGTACATCAACTGCTAGGGTCATTAATCCTGTTAGTGAAGTGAATGCTTTATACTGTGGTGCCGGTGTTTCTCCTCCTCCACGTCTGTATAGTGAGATCCAGTGCCAACCTACACATCCACTTGCAGGGTATATATCCCTCTAGGTATCTCCTCCCACAACAGGGTATTGTTCCAGTTGGGATAAGCAGTCAGCTCCCAACTGGTCTTCTGCACATTGATAGAAACATATGCATTCCTTTTGTGAAAAATCTTCACATAGGTTCTCTAAGAACAATTTACAGAATGGGTGCTCCATCAAAATTCCCACAATTGGGAAACCAGCTTTCCCATTAAGCTGGAAAGCAGTTTACCATTTCAGGTTTTAATAGTATCTTTATATTATTTTTGATTTGACATTGACACTTTACGCACACTGGCACACAGATGATTGGATTAAACTGGAGAACTCTGTGTTTACTATCTGAATGTTTCATATTGCAGAATCAACAATTCAATATCATAAAAAGATCGTATAATTCTTCAGATGCAATGAAAATATGTAGAAAACAACCCTGAAAAGTGCAATTACATAAAATCTTAATGCAACACGAACTTCGGAATGAGCAGATCAAATAACTTCTTTCAATAGAAAGAAATCACTTTCAGAATTGTTAAACATTGTACACGTCCAACATATGACTCATGTTTTCGATATACTACCTTTTTGTCAAAAACACTAAATGTTGAGTTTGAAACTCAAAATATTCAGTTAATTCATCACAGTTTTTCCCAACAGTAAATAATACTACAAAATCTGATAATACCGGGCTGACATTAACAATTTTACAACAAACTGAGCACTACCAGAGAAAATAACGAAAAGAGGTGAGGCACGAAAATAAGCAGGCAGCCCTTTTATTCAGGAACAAGTGGGCATTCATTTAAAAATCAGGACTGTTTATAAACAAGATGTAAGCACTTTAAGTTAATATCTTAGGGTATACTCACAGAAAGTGCTTACTATGAATTTAGCCCTGAGGTATTTTTATAAATGTAATCAGTTTAATACTTAAAATACAAAGTAAACAAGACCAAAGTGCACAAAAAAAAAAAAACTAGAACAAAGCGAAAGATCTGTTAAAAGAATTTCAATTGCAATTTTTTCAAGCAATGAATGATGCAGGAACACATTAATATATTTAATATATTGCAAAAACAGTACTACACCACTTTCAAGAGTTGTCATTTGTCCTCTAATAAGTTACAGATACAATCCAATAGCATCGCAATTGAATATTTCATTACAAATACAAAATAAAGATTAACTTTGATGAGTATTAAAAAAGCAACAAAACTAGTGAATATGATTAGTCGCAGATCACTAGGTAGGATGTAAAGAACAATGACACTCATCACAGCCTCCCAATCAGGAAATGTTGCTTCAAATCAGACCATAAGAGGAATTTTGTAATACAGAAGACAGTGACAAACCACATTTCCATGGGTTCATTGCCCTGTCAATTAGAAACTACCCAGGACAAAAGCATTCAAATAGAAGTGCTTCCACAAATTCACTGATTTGCCCCTCCCCCCACCCTTTGACATTCAAGAATATGATGAAACACAGAAGAGAACACGGCATTCACGAACGTCATTCGTATATCTTGTCTTACACACAATTTAACATGGAAGTTCATTATCACATTTACGTATATTAATGCTCTAAGATGAGGTTTAGATTAATATGATTCATGACAATCTACAACGGTTAGATTTTCAGACAACAAATTCGACAAACCATGAGACCTCTAAGAAGGGCAGTAGCCAAAATAAATTTCTCTAAAATGTCATGATGCCATTCCATTATTTATCTCCAAAGAATAAAATTCAATAGAAGTTCAATAGATGGGATGGGCACATGAAGCAAACATATACAAACAGTTCTACAGAGGAGTTACTTTAAGAAAGGACTGCTTTGACAGAAACACATAAACATCACGCAGGGTGATGACATTGCAAGATAGGGATGAAGTCATTTGCAAATGAGCAAACTCTAAACGAACACACTGATAAAATTAGAGCATGGGCATAACTTGCCATATATTGTTAGCAGCAGCCAAGTAGAAGTTGTCAAAGTGGTCTCTTCTTATAGTAATTTCTCTACACGAAGAGCTGTTGTGGTAGAGAAAATTTCCTACAGTCTCGTACACTGAACAAACAAGTGAACTCACCAGCAGATGTGGGCCAGCTGAGCCGAGGTAGAGGAGCGTCCAGGTCAGTGCGCAGAGGCAGGCCAGCCTGATAGGCAGCGATCAGCTTCAGTGCAGAGTAGAACTGTCTCCGACCCAGGTGGCTGCTGCGACCACCACACAGCTCTGTGATCTGTCCAAAAATTTCACACTTACATATTTGTAAACATTTTATAAAAAAATACACAACAATGGTTTTATTTTGGTGGCAAAAATTCTTAAGAAACCTATTCCACTGGAACTGAAATAGGTTTCTGACAATCCTCAACAATTTGAAGAGAGTAGAACACATTTTCAATACTTAATTATTCTGCTAGCGACAGAGAGAGACAGAGAGAGAGACAGACAGAGAGAGAGAGTGAGAGAGAGTGAGAGTGAGAGTGAGAGAGATTTTTATTGATGAACAATAAAGGCTGTGTATAAATCATTCCAGGACACCAGTTATACTTTGATTTAAACACAGTCCTTTGACATAAATCCCTCATGCTGACATTACATGGTCAGCACATCAGGAGCTTAAATGTCACTAGAGATGTTTAAGCTCCTGATTAGATAACAGCTTATAACCAGTCAGAAGACACTATAAATAAATTGAAGTATACACACAAAACTGAAATATTAAGTAAAAATAATCATCAGGATCTCTTCCCTTCCCCGCCATTAACTGCCTCTGACTCGTGAAAACAAATAAGAGTCAACTTTCTTATCTCTACCTTCCGATGCCACTGTGGAAAAAACTTCGAACATCTACAAAATTAATTTGCTTGCACTAGAATATCAGTGTCATCTTTCGCCACTTAATACAATCAGAAATGACATTAAACCAGAAAGAAAAAATCAAAGTGCCAGTTCAATAATGAAAATCACAATTGTCAATTAGTAAACAATAATTCCAAGTATATCATCTTTCCTTCTGAAATTAATACTATATCTCAATGAATGAATTAACTAAAATACTGGTGAAACAAACATTAACTATACAAACAGCAATGGCGCAGAGGGAGGGGAACTCGTGGGGCTTCAGACTCCCTGAAAGCCATGACATATTCAAAAATATAATTTTTACTAATCCTCTAGAGTAACAAAAATCATTCAATTGAATGCGTTATAAATAACAAAAAATTCAAACTATACAAATTTTAAAATTCAGCATACATGAAAAATTCTTCTAAGGAAGATCCTTGGGTTTGGATTCTGAGGCCTAATATTCGGCCTGCAATGCGGGTGATTCTAGGTGAAATGGGGCATATTTTTAGGGAACATTTTTATTATTTAAGGCACGAATACTACTTGTGTTTGCTATACACTTTCATAAAGGAGGTCTGGGTAAAAGTTTTACGAGCAGGCACTTATTTCATTACGCTCCTGCTGTGCACGAATAAATACTCTGGTATTTCACCTGCCAACTTCATAAAGAGTCATCTTTAGAGCTAGAATTATACTCATTGTAACTAGAATATGTTACATAATGTTTACAAGAACAGAACATAAATGTAACTTCTAATTAACTTCTCCCCACGTCACACACATTTTTAAATGTAAATAAATAAATAAAATTGCAAAAGGCACAACTGATAATAAATATAACCAACACCAGATGATGTGCATATTTCACTTGAAAAAATAAAAAAATTACAGGTTCTAAAAATATACACACCTGTAATTGTACTATTTGTCATAGAAGTTGAAACTATATTCGCAACACACAAAACACTCATCACTAAACACATTGCCATTATGAGGGACAATTCATATAATTATATTGTTATATATTTTGTAAGATAGATTGTCATTATGTATTAATATTTGACATAGGGGTAAGCTTCAAAAAGAATAGTAGTGACAATCACCTTCCGGGAATGATATTTATTAATTATTTAAGAATACAGCATTTCTGAGATCTTTTGTCTCCTTCTTCAGACAAAACTTCATAACTATGAATCTTAATGAAGAAAGACAAATATTGATATCGTCACCACCTGTAGTATAATTATAACCCTCAAGATGCTCTGAGCGTAATTGAAAAGTTGGCAGTAGAAACACTGAGTACTAATTCATTTATTGGACCCAAACTACATACAGGCCAAATTCTTTAAAAGAAATCATCAAATTGATATTATTGGTCCCATACAAAATTCTTGGTTATGCCATTGATGTCAGTCAACAAATAATTTGCATGCATGTTAGACCTTCCGCTTACAATTATTTTAATCCAACTACAAAACACATGCATACTAGCTAATATATTTGAACTTAAAGTTATTAGAAAGAAAATCGGGTACACAAAGCTGAAAATAATCAAATTAACATTTTGTTCATTTCACAAATCTCAACCACACTATTAAGGTACTACTTAAGGTAAGTTGCAAAATCTCAGTACCAGTAAATTATTAATTCAGATTTCAAATAAAATTTGAAACCACATGCGGTGTAAATTAGTTTTAGAGATAACACAAAATTATCATGCTAAGTAAAAAATTAATTCGAATCCCAAGTAAGCATGACAAATAATTTTGGCATACTTTAAAGAACCAAATATCATTTCACATTATATATCGTTAAAAATACAGTAATAGTTTTACAAAAAATATAATTGACGCAATGAGAGAAAAAACAAATTATACATTACAATCCAAAGATTAATTCAGACTCGCGATACGGCAACGAGGGTACGTTTTTATTCTCTGCGCAAAATCTGAGAAGTAAATCGAACACCCCAGTGGTATACCTTTTTTTGCATTTACATAGGAGATTCAATTAAATGTACAAGTGTCACTGGACAAGTTGGGCATCACTAGGGGGCCATACCTGCTTTAACACGTCAAGAGGTAGATTGGCAGATCTAAACAATTCCGAGGCTTTGTAGACAGGTACTTTTCCCGTCTTATCAGAATCGCAGCACGTAAATAAGTCGCCGAAATAACGCTGTTCAGTTTCACTTAGTTGTATCTCTTCCATTTTACCTTACTTCAAGTTTAGAATGGCAAAACGAAAACGCACAGAAAAATGTTAGTCAAGCATCCAGCCATTAAGTTCCCATTGGCATTACTTCATATTATGAATTTAGGATATACATGATCAAGAAATTCTTCGGCGCCGGCAGGTTCTCCACCGAGAAGACTGATATGTCTCCTACCAGAATACGGCTGACGCCATGTTTATTATTGACTTACTGCACGACTTTTGGCATTTCTATGCGATATCAGAGTGAAATTACTTTGTGTATAATGTTCCGTGCTGCACGTTCTTTGAGGCAATAAGGAATAAAGCAAAAACGCCAAAGATGCAACGTTGTCAAAAATTGATCTCTCATTAACCTTCCACTAATCTGATTTTCTACACAGGCAGCGCGAAAGCGTTCTGCTCATGAACACGTTTGATCTCTATACATTACTCACGGTGAAAGAAATCTTTTACACCGTGATATTACTTGATTGACAGCGCAAGTGTCCTGCTCGTGGTCGCCATATTGAATACTTTGTAGATTCACGGCCAAAATTCTAGCGGGCAATTTAAAATATGAATTAGTGCGTAAAAGTTTTAAACATTTTGCGTATTAACTATAAATATTGTAGACTTACTTTACTTGTTTTACATTCGTGTATTTCTTAATATTAATTTATCAGCCACACATCACCCAACTTTGTCTCAAGAGAAAAAGAACAAGGCATACCAACATCATATAAGATATGTATTTGTTCCTAGATAGCAGAATACATCGTAACAGATTTGGAACAAATGCACAAACACTAAACACAATAAATTGTAGACACATTGGATTCATATTATTCAAGATCAAAGATCATTCATTTTAAATATAAGACATTGTATACAAATATATTGTTTCCAAATATCAAAATAATTTTTTTTAATATCACTTTAACATTTGAATAAGTCCATGTTCATGTTACATACAAATGTAACAAAATCACCCAAAGGTAATATTAAGATATATAATTCAGCAAAATGGTTAAATATTCTGAAGTAAACAAAGAACAAAATTTATATTCATTTATATTTAATTCATAAAGAAGTAATTTGACTGTCCTTTGCTTCATACAAAGGAAAATAGTGCACATCAATGCTGTTGTGAATATAAAATTTGTCCTCTAGGCCATGCTGCCAGTATATTCCCAATAAAGTACATCACAAAGTAAAAAGATATACAGTTTTTCTCGAATTCATACAATCACACGAATACTATCAAAGAAAAAAATGACACTCATCACAGAAAAAACAGTTAATATTTTCTTTCTTGTTCCTATGACCTCATAACTCTTTTTTTTGCTACCAATATTTCCATGCTTCATTTCATGAAACTCACAGACAGAAAAATCAACTACGAAAACAAAAGCCAACAGACAATGACTCAGTGGTTTCCCGATTGGATAGTTGAGGATTGATGAGTGATGGAGGAGGACTTATTCATTGGTTATAAAATTATTAATTTCTCATAAACTAGATTCATAACTCATTTTGCTCTGGAGCTTCCAATATCATAGCTACACCACTGCTTATAGAAGCAGTATCAGTCACATCTTTCATCTTTAAAGGACCAAGATTATGCAACAAAAAAATACAATCACACATTAAACACAATTTCTAGAAGTCATAAGAGAAAACATTATTCCGAATAAAATTTTTCTATCCCTTCCTATATAATTTAACCACATAACATTACTGAAAAAAAAGTACACCTTTTTTTCTATATTAGATTGTAATTGTAAATATTGCTTCTGATATTACATAGGTAAGTCCTCCACTTCAACATATAAAAGAAATAACACCAAACAAAAAATCTTTACCCGAGCTTCATGTCTAGAAAGGTTAAAAAAATGTACAGTAGGTGCGCAAGTGTTTTTTATTAGACAAGCACTGAATACAGTACTCCCTTGAGAGACTGAAGAACTTCATTTCAAAATTCCAGAAATGAAAAAGTTTCTAAAAGAGCATTTCATTTCAAGAGGCATTTTGAAAATAGCCTCAAGCCAATCCAATAGATTTCCTTCCTTAATTCAAGTAGCAGAAATGAAGATGTGAATTTGCTGTAGACATCCCTTTTTTCACCCTATCCCAGCTTTTTTATTGTTTAAAGAAAGCACATCATCCCCAGTGTTCAATTGCAATGACAACCACAATAATCTGTCTTTTTGTTGCACATCACGTTTTCTTATTCAAATCCTTCAAAACCACATAGAAAACCTACCAAAAAGCATTCTGAGATTCAAAGAGTTTATAACAATTTTACATTAAAACAATATACATATTACAATAAAGATAATTCATTCTCATTTAGACATTAAATGATACAGGTAAAAAGTTTTAATCTCCTCTGAAATATTTTTCAAGATCAACAGCAATTTTTACGCAGGCACATACGATGAAAACCTTTCCAAAGAAAATAACAATTAATCTATTAACACCCTACAATCCATATTATCATCAGTATTCTGTATATTCAACTTTTCATTCCACCAAGAGAAGCATATAGGAAAAAGCTCCATCACTCGTCATTAATCAAATAAACTATAGATATGATAAGTGGTCAATAGTCACTACAGCTAAAAATGTATCAGATTCTTTACTGCACAGGGTATAAACATAGCTTATGTTTGTTGAATTTCAATAATGATTCATTCTGAATTTTATTTTAGTAGTCAAGACAAATTGTAAAAAGAATGCTGTCCCACTCAATATACAGGTTAAATACAAATTGTAAAAAGAATCAAAAACAATCAAGCACTGCATAATAAATATATTTCACGCTTAATGATAGCATAAAAATTTCATCTCAAGAAAGCAGAGACAAAAACTAGTTCTCTCTTGTTTTAGGATCCAATTTTAAGATGCAATTAAATTGAGTTCCTGAAATTTGAAAAAAGAAGACAAAACAAACAGCCAAAAATTAAACTTCATTTTGTGTCATAACCACAAAAACAATGGCAATATAAAATTTTTGAATAGTCAATTTAGAATGTTTTATTCAATGATTGTATGAGTCCTTGCTACATTTACACCTACGGAAAAGCCTTTGTATACTACAATCGAAAACAGCTGCATCTTTTGTTGTAAACACCCAAATGCATAACCGAAGCTTCCCACCTCTCCTCTTCCAAGGAGTAACTTGCCACTAGAGCCAGAAAAAGAACCTCAAAGGGCACAAATAAATCCAGATCTACTCTGCAGGTAGCAATTTCACACTTCATCAAAGACCAACCACAACTGACCTGTCACTTGAGCTACTAATTCTCCACACAGACTATCCGTCCACACAATTCCACAGACTAGTCTGCCACACAATTTGAACTACAGGCCAATTCTATGAGATTCAAAAGTGATTTATGAATCTCAGTCATCTGAAATTGAAACGCAATCAATCTCACAGGATATCACACAACATATAGACATTCTCTATAATATAACAGAAGTATTAAGAAGACCAATGAATTTCCTTCTCAGGTATTGCAAAGTGATAATCAGATACAATGTTTGTCTGAGAATGTTATTTATAAGAATAAACAAAACAATGGAACATAAACAAAAACAATTATAGTACATGAAAAGATAAGAAACAGATTATTTTCTCTCAACCTATCTTTCTTGCTAACTGCCATACAAAAAATTAGTCTACACTTCTCAATGACTTAACACCACACATGAGCACAGCCATCACCTTGGCTGATCACTCTTGGGCAAGGCTCAGTCCTCTGCTCGCCACTTGTCCTGTGCCTCGCGCCGCACATCAGGTGCTAGTTGTGAGCGCATGCCCCCTAGCACATTGGCTGTGGCCTCTGTCGCCATCAGGATAGGCTTCAAAGCAGTGGGTGGGATCTGACGCAATACACCCCCTACAGCCCCCGACATGCCCTTCAGCTCATGCTCTTCACTGGCAGCGCGCACCAGAGCCTGCGCTGTCTCCCCCAGTCCTTCACGCACAACCGCCAGGGCATTGGCAACTCCTTCACGCAAGTCAGCAGGCTGCGCAAGGCGGCGGCGGCGTCGCCCTTTCTGCCCTCGACCAGCACGCAGGCAGCGCACACTCGGCCCAGGGGACACCATGTCGTAGGCCAGCTCTGCAGTTGCTTGAATTGCCTAAAACGATCACACTTAGAAATAAATTTCAATTTTACTTATTCACAAATGTAATTATCGATGATTTCAATATCATCAATGATCAACAACAGTTTTTACCTATTTTGGAGGAGTAGCCAAGTGAACAAATAATTCAGATAAACAATTCATCATTTCATAAATTGATCAGTTGCAGTTTTGTTTTACAGAGTTTGCAAAACTTTGGAAAACAAATTTGTCAGACTTCTACTAGTTTTCGAACATTTATTTTCCTCCACTATATTGTAATTAATTCAAAGAAATTTGAAACACATTTCATTACGGCGACAATGATTATTTTTTAGAAAAGAAGAAGAGGAAGGAGAAGAAGGAGAAGGAGAGAAAGAAAGAGGAGGAGGAGGAGGAGGAGGA
>BOPP01000188.1:2358118-2376055 GCA_017312745.1 Gryllus bimaculatus | reverse complement strand
AGGAGGAGAAGGAGAAGAAGGAGGAGGAGGAGGAGGAGGAGGAGGGAGAAGAAGAAGAAGGGGGCGGAGAAGAAGAAGGAGGAGAAGGAGGAGGAGAAGAAGAAGAAGAAGGAGGAGGAGGAGGAGAAGGAGAAGAAAAGGTAGAAGAAGAAAAAGAAGAAGAGGATGTGGAAGAAGAGGTAGAAGAATAAGAAATGGAGGAAGAAGAGGAAGAAAAAGAAGAAGAAACTATTCACTGACATCAACAAAAAAAAAATTTTTTTTTTCTTTTGATGAGTTTTTTTTTCTTTTCAAATTGGGCCTTTTTTGAACCTCATCATTAAAATATAGTAAAATGCAAAAATTATTAATTACAAGCAAGTACAGAAGTAGTTGAGAACACTTTTTGATTGTTTGAAAATAGCCGAGTTCATAGCCAGGAAAAAATATACAAGTTTGCAATAACTTTCATTAAAGTGTTTACTAAATGATTTCATAATATTTGAACTCTAAAATGTAATTTTGTTCTATTAATATAAAAAAAATAAATAAGGATCATCTTATCAAAATGTATTATGTGTATACGTGAACAAATCGGGATCATCGCAAGTTTTCTGTGTTTATCCTTTGTTTTCCTCTTTTTTCTCTTCCTCTCATCCTACTATTGCACAATCACTCAAGTCATATTATGCCATCATCACCTATTCGTCTCGCATATTGTTGAAAAGGCAGGGACCAAGGAATAAAATAAAGAACATCGTACCTGCACTAGCCGATTCATGAGCTCCAGTCCTGCCATAGCAGTAGAAGTGGTGAAAGAGTTGGCTCCACGTTGGAGGCCCCGCACAATCCGCCCGTCCTTCTGATACTGCTCGATGGGCAACCAGAAGAGATCACGCAGGCCTTGGAAAAGCTGCACCAGGGCATGCAGAGGCCCCACGCCACCCAGCAGCGATGGCAGCTGGTGCTTCTTGATGTCCCGCAGCCACTCTGCCAGCGCAAATGCTACCAGCTTGTCAAAACCCAGCAGACCATGCCTAGGCAACATCACACCCACCCCTCACTGCACTTTCTCTCAACTCAGACTGAAACTAATACTGCATCCATGTATTCTTTCTTGCCTTGCAATTAAAATTTTCAGAGCAAAGTACCACTCACAGAGTCACATCAAACATACTCATAAACCTGCTCTTGAACATGCTCATAAAAATGAAAATGACAAGTCAATCACAAGTGGCTGCACTAAAAGGCAAGGCGGTTGTCTGCTTTGTTACAAAATTGTATGATGGAGAGGAGAGTAATTGAAAAGTGTACTCTGCTACAAAAATAAGAATCTCTTTTGAAAATACTTGGGATGAATAGATATGAAAAATGTTTTAATAAACAGTTTTTACTGTGAAAATCCACATCCAGCAGGTTAATTATTTTCCTTACTCTGAACACTACTCATCTACTACTGATAATACATTTTTTAAATGTGTCAGTTCTAAAGAGAATTTTGATGGTCATGATCATGGTGGGTAGGACCATTAAATCTTCATCACCTTTCAGTAGGAAGATTTTTGTCTTGCAACTGTACACAGGGGATCTACATTTAACAAAAACATAGTCCTATAACTGTTTACATCTTTGTAAAGCAAACCAACAGCACACTTCAAACCATTACTCAGTCATGCAGTGTGTTACTTGCAGAGATATGTCATGGGTGTTCCAAGCACAATTCGTAGGAGCAAAATGAAGCCTTGTGCACAATCTTCTAGTGCAGTTTCGGTTATTTCAACAAATACATAAACGTGGTTTTACCCAACCCCTCCCTTGGACAGATTTAAAGATGTTCCTTGGGCTCACCTGTAGGACAGCCTCTTAAGGCGCAGCTCAGAGCAGTTGAGCTGCCCTAACCCCATGAGCAGCCCAGCCAGCGGCCCATGCGTCATGTCCACTCGTTTGCCCTGGTAGTCCAGCCGGATGGGCACATCTCGTGTAAACACAAAGTTACGGAAGTAGATTGGTGCCAAGGGCCCACCAGCAGTAGCTCTGCCGCTCTCTGAGGTGGCAGCCACCCGACGCTGGGCATCCACACCCAGCCCCTCATCCTCTGCAGTTCCAATGGCACTGCTCAACTCGTCCTCCAGCAGAATGAGCAACGCCTGGGGCTCCTGGGGCACCAACTGCTCGCATGCCTCCACGTTCACAGTCATCACTGGGGGTGCGTGCGTGGGGGTGGAGTGGCGAGGGGTGCTCCCAGAGAGACCCCCTCCACTGATGGTGCTGCTGCTGCTGCTGCTTTCATCTGGAGGCAACACATCACTTTCATTAGCATGGCAGAGCTTTCTGACATCAAAGGATTATCAAGGACAATTTGACATAACTCATTACCACAAAGTTATCAAATCAGAGGCTTTTTTGTGGTAAAAATACCCACTGATACATTAAAATAGCCAATAAAGCAAAATGAATAGTAATCTATATTCAAATTCAATTAAGCACAAGTACGTTATTCAAATGTCCTTCTTTAAACATTTTGCCTAAAGTGAAATGCACTGAAAATGATCTGAAGACGTACAATACTTTAACAGCTGTATGCTTCTGAAACTTGAGAAGCAATTTGGGCCCATTACCTTCGGTGCTCTTGCGGCCTGAAATGTCTGAGAAGAAGCTGAAGAGGAAGAGCAGAGAGTCCTGGTCGATGTTCAAGCGCAACGGCAGAAGAGACACGCGAAGGGTACACTCTTGCGCAGGCAGCCGTGGGTCAGGTCGCACATGCACTGCCTTGATCACGATCTGTCCACAAACACCACAATGGGGGGTATTAAAAGGTTCTTCTCCCCAGTTTCCTTCTGTCTGAACAAGCCTAACTTCTTGAACACTATTCATTTAATCTTTTGAAAGCCCACATTCATGAAGACCAGGGATTCCCAATTCTTTTCTAGCATTGACCCGTTCTTTTAAAAAAAAAAATTTGCTTCATGGACCCCCTTCAATTTTTTCATTTCAAACAGCATAAAATAAAATCATAATACAAGTAGTTGCAAATATATGATAAAGTTTATCATCCAACATAGAATGTGAACAAAACTTTTGTAAAACAAGTTTATTAAAATAATGTTTTATTACTTTTGGCACTATTACAGTTTTTAATTTTTACAAATATAAACTAAAGTTTTTAGGAACAAAATAACACATTTAATTTTTCACAAAAATTATATTTGCACAAATAGGAATTATATGAAATTCAAGAAAAGGACTGATTTTTTTGTATTTTAATATTAATAAAACATGTTGAAGCTTTAAATAACATAGAAATTAATTATGAAATTCATTAATACAACATCTTGAATCTTGGTCGGTGGATCTTGCCAACAATTCATGACAAGACAGTAATGAAAATTGGAATTTGTGTTTAAATAAAATTTGAGTGATTGTAACAGTTTGAAGTCCAGCATTTCTTTTCTTTCCTGAAATTACCATGATAAGCAGAAAGAATTTATCTCTTGGAAATATGGTGTTAAACAACAATATTACAGCAACAATTAATTTTAATTTTGACTTTAGTAGTATGAAACAATAAAAAGATCTCAATCTACACCTTAAACATTCTTCCTAATCCTTCTATTCATTAAAAACAAAACAATAACTCACCTTCTTGATATATTCCCATTTCCAATCGCATTACAAAACATTCCAAAGACTTTAGCATCTGCCAACTCAGTTTAACACAAGTTTACCCAAAATATTAGAACCACTAAACAACATTACTGCTCCATTGTAAAATACACCCTCTAACCTCAAAAATGAATCAAGTTGAATAAAAATTTTGCTTTTCTCCCAAAACCACCCACAATCAAAATAGCCAATCAATAAAACAGCCCTGAACAAAACTGTCTACATATTTTTTGTTAATAAAAGAAAAAGAGCCATCTGGCTCTGGAGGAGACTTCTCCTTACCATATTGGCATGGGATTGTTTGGGGCGTGCCTCGCTTGAGTACTGGTAGAGAAACTTGTTGATCTGCGAGGAGGCCAAACGGTCTCTCAGTTCCACATCACTCACCAGCAACACCTGGCGCGAGGCCTCATAGGCACTCTCTGGATACACTTCGTGCTGGAAGCGCACCTAAACATACATACACATACTAACGGATTTTTTACAGAAGGAAAAGGAAGACATTTTAAAAGTTTATTTCATTCTCAAAGAAAATTTTGCAACCAATAAATGGTCAGAAGAAATAATTTGCTTTTCACAAAATAGAGTAATCACAAAGTAATGATTTTCTTGAAGCACATGGGAATATCCAGATTGTGGAGAATTCAAAGAACACGAGATAGAGTTGGAGGAGGAAGCCATAATGATGAGACACATGAGATGTTCAGAAAATAGCAAACAGTAAATCCATTACCATCAAAGACTGTGCCTGAAGAAGACAAGATTACTGCTTAATGTTACAACAGACTATAAGAAAGAATTTTATTTATTTATCACCAAATCCAACAGTGCAAGACCTATTAGCATACGATATTCGAGTAAAACTCTAAGAGTGTGCACATTTGTGGATGTGTGAGATTCCATCGCTGGCTGCAAGACAACTTCCCATGCACCAATCACGATGTATAAGGTGTCATTCGACGTGCCTCATTCATCTGATGGGGAACTCATAAGCTGCTTTTGGATCCATCAAGAAGATTCAAATAAATTTCCAAGAACCTGTTTTTTCCATGTTTTGATGCTGCAATCTTAGTGATAATGCTAGGCATTAAACCATCACCTCCTGAATTGATCAATGTAAATGGCAATGATTAATCCCCTGAACCCAAACAAATTTTCAGCAAAATACGCCATAATTTTTTTCTGGCAACATTGATGTTTCTGTTGTGGCAACATCTTTAAGTAAATAATTGAATTACCAAGTAAATCACGCTCCAGATCGATTTGAATTTAGATTCCAATTAACATATTTAAAAAAATTAATTTGCAAAAATCTACGAACAGTATTGCTTTAGAACGTATTAAACTTGAAGAATTTTCAGTGATTACAGAGAAAACAAAACTATGAGTAATGCTAGAGAATGAATAAACATTATGTTTGCCTTCTCACTTTTATGGTCTTATAAAGTCTTGGTAAGCAAATACTTATTTTAAAATGAATGTGGCCCACAACTTATGTTTCTTAAACTTACCTAACACCGTATTCACATAAACAAACAAAACAGTCACCTTTTAACGTTAGTTTTACATCCAATGTTTGATTGCATACAAAAAACAATTAATAGAGCAATTGAAGAAGTAGAAGTGAACACAAGTAAGTTTGTGAAGATTCAATCTCTTCAAAAATTAAGGGAGGAAACTATGGAAGAGTTAAGCAAATGCGGGGAAGAATCAAAAGTAGTTGTAAAAGATGTTGGGAATGATCTGCAGTTGTACATTTAGCATTTGTGGTCATACAAATGTGCTATGTGCATTTTGTGCATAATAGCAAAAAAGCTTCAAATGTAGCTGTACTAAAATATCACTATTAGCATGAGAACCTGCAAGTATTTGTTACGAGGATTATAATTTTGAAATTGTAATAAGACCAGTTCATATCTCATATGGAGTTATCACACAATGCCATTGGGAACTTTTAAATGAGAGTATAACATTATCAGCTACTACGATTCATTGGTAATTCCAAAGCCTGACACTGGAAGAACATATTCGAATAAAGCTGGACTTGAAACAAATTTTCAACAGATGAAACTATTTTTCAAACAGTTAACAGCATCGGCGATGCCACATTTTACAAGTTAAGCACAAGACACTAATACTACGTTGATTCCAATGCACTAACATAAATGTAGACTGCTTTAGTGATCACTATAATTGAAACTGCATAAATATCTAAATAATTATTTTGAGAATAAACAGAGTTTGTGATATTTTGAACATAAATGGCATATCGGAACAATGTTTTCAATCAGCTACTTATTACATTGAGGCATCGCAAAGGAATTCTCCAAAGTAGTAGGTAATAATATCACCCCTCTTATCCAGCATATTAATATATAACACAGGGGTAAAATTTATATGGAATTACATGAACCCTTATGCATGCATTCATTCATAAGGTTTTAAAAGGTACAAAATTTGAAGTAAAACATGAACTAACAATAGAATTAAAATGAATGAAAATAGTGAAAATAATATTATATGAATAAAATACTTAAGTTTCATAAATAGAAATGTCAAGGGCACTAATTTTAATAAATAGCTTCAGAACAAGATTTAATCATGTATTAAATTAGACTAATAAGACACTAAATAAAAAGAAATACAATTATTATTTATTTTAAACAATATGGTTGTATATCTTCTCTCCCAGTGATTATTTCCCCAATTACAGTTATACTATCATACCTACAGTAAATACTGATTTTTATATCATCAATCATGATAGGATTGCCAGTGCTTACATTAAAATATAATATATTCTGACAGCATAATAAAAGACTACTCTCACAGATGAAGAAGAAAAAAAGATTTTTAAAGAAAAGAAAAACAAAGTAACATAGATTGTACAATATATGAATTCAGCAAGTAAATGATTAAATCTGTTCTAATTTAAATAAATTTAACAATCACAGGCAAGAATCAACATTAAAAATAAGTTTTTTATTGAGTGATGAGGAAAACTAATATCAAAAGGCGAAGGCATTGTTTGCAGAGCTCATGTAGGTCAGCTGCAGCACGGATCTAAAAGCCAGGTCATTTCATTTGGTCGAATACAAACACATTCCCACAAATAGTTATAATTATAACAATAAATAATGTAACTTCAAAAATTGGTCAAGCAGGTTTTGAAATACAGAAAAAAATTTACAACTACTGTGATGATTATATAAAGATTATGACAGAATTAAATCAACTTTCTATACTACCTGACACAGCACATCATATGTACTGAGATCACTGAAAAACTCTCTGCAAAAATACACTCAATCCTCATTAACAAGGATTCCAAGGCCAAAATAATTAGTGTTCATGTAATAAAAATGACTATCCTCTTTTTACATACATATACTATGTTTCCTTGCGAGGAGTCTAATTTTGTCCATATGATGGCCAAATGTGTGTTAAGCAAGTCCATGCTAATGAGAGTTTACAATAACTTCCAAGACCTCCAGCCAAATTATTGTGAGCATTGCCTTTCCTTCTCCTCATCTCACCTTGTTGAGCTGCAGTTCCATGAGAACGTCATGCTGCCGGCCAGGCCCCCCCTGAGCCTGCCACGAGAGCGGCACCTGAGCTGGCTGCAGCAGTGGCTGCTGTGGGGAGTTGGCACGAGGGCTGTGGGGGGCAGGGGAGTGATAGGCAAAGTGCACCTGAAACAATTCAAATGAGCTTGGACCTTCGAGAATCTAAAACAAATTGACAGTTCTCACAGAAAAATTTTAATGAAAATAAGCAGTATGGGATAAGATCTTTTAAAGAGTGCAGTTCTCTGATTCTTAGGGGGTCATTTGCTTAAACTAAACAGGAGTTTCATAAGAGATGCCATCTGCCTTTTTAGAGTGAGGGGAAAATAGTTAATCATCAAATATTTGATGGATTAACTGGAATATTACATGAAACTGGAATATTACTGAAACACAATGAAATATATAGATTTCTTTACCTTTATAAAGATCTGAATATTATTAATATATTGTAGATAAATTAAATATACAATTAGTAAATAAAAACTCATAGTTAATAATAAGTTATAACATGTTTAGATATCAATGTATTCACAAACATAATTTTAAAATTCTAACTTGATTTATTTATTGTGTGACAAATAATTCTGAATACACAGGTCAAATACTTTTAATTTCCCATTCTGTATGTGTGAATGCAATCATTGCATAATGTACAGTATTGTAACAATGCTAGTAACTAAGCCATTCACAAGATTTCCACCTAAATTTATATACCTCATTCAGTTTGAGCAGATGCCGCAGCCTCCTCAATTTGAAACTGATTTTTATTTTGGAGAAACTTTACATAAACACTCACATTTTCGAAATTTTCTAAAACATGGTTAAACATTTTTTTCCTTTAAACTATTTTTTAAAATAGAGCAGAGCATGCTTATAAAAATGGGCCAGGTTCAATTTCCATTGAATTTTCAGAATTTTCAAAATTTGCGCAAGTTTGAAATTATTTTGCCTCCTTACAACTACAATAATAAAGATAGGCATTTTTTTCTTGGTGAAATCGGTTTCTTTTGAATATTATAATTATCTAATCTATCTCGAAATATTACACATATAAGATTTCTTCAAACTTGGAAAGTTGTTCTTAATTTTTTTTCACACATTCATCAGATTTTCATGGTCCGAGTACATTAAGCATCAAATGCATTTCTTACGTTTAAATAAATAAATTTCCTATTTTTCATTATTTCTTGGGGTCGGCTTACAAAAGAGTAAATACGATAATTGCACGAGAACTTGAAATAAATAAAAGAATAACTTATTCATCAGGAGGAAGTCTCATAGCATCTGGAAGCATCTTCAAAAGTGAACTCACCTCTGTGGGTGTGGATTTGGAGAAGGAGACACTGCCGCGCGGCCGGAGACCTGTAGAGGGAGAGCTGCGGGGGCTGCTGAAGGGGGGGGAAGACGGGCAGCTCTTGCTGCAACACACCACACCACACTGCAGGCACTGCTCCCTCAGCCCAAGCTTCCATTACAACAAGCTCTTTCTACCCAAAACACCACATCTCATTAAAAAAATTACATTAAATTAAAAATTATGATTCTACAGACTTCTGTGAGTTGACTGCATTTTTGCATGTGATTTGAATCACAATTTACATTACTGAAAAGACTTTATCAGTAACTCAACAAATTTTCTATCTCTACAATTTTATTTGGCATATTCATTACAGGAATGACAATTTCTCAAACTGCAAATATCTGTTATATTGTGATACTTCTTTGTAGGCTCATTTTTAAAGCAATAAATAGAAGGTTAAATAAAAAGATGATTTTGCACAGAACATTACCACAGCAAAAAAACGATCATGGAAAGCACAAGATCACAGGGCTCTTGCTGATATCTTTATCAACAGAAGCACTAGAAAGAAAGATATACACATCAAGTAGCAGTTGGATTCTTAAGGAACAAGCAAAAATATTGATCAGTTAAGATAAGTGTGACACTATATGACATGTGACACTATAGGACAACATGTGTCACACAAACTGTGTGAAATCTATTGACATAAATAAGTTTCTCCCAGATTATGCTAATATATTTGCTCCCTCTTAGAACATAAAATTGAACATGCAATATAAAATTTCATGAAATTAAAGAATATATCATATAAAAAGAAATGACACCACTTGAATGGCTGAACAGCTTACCATTCGGGTACCCTCTGCTCGTCTGCACCCGCAGCTGCTCCGGGGCCTGAGGGCGGGCCAAAGTCATGGCCCCCATACATGTGCCAGATGACAGTCATTTCACGCAAAGTGTAGCGCAGCACTGCAGCAGGGTAGCCTTTCGGGGCACGTAGCAGATCCGTCTTCCCCAGTGGCACCGCAAAATGATTGTCAATGAGCCGCACTGGTTCGCTGGTCAGGAGCCGCACCTCTGGCAAGCTGTTGCGTGGCTGCAAAAAACAACACAAAGAGATTACAGCAAGAGCTCTTGCCTAATATGTAGCCAAGAGTGTTAAGGCGTGCACGCCAACCAATCGGGACTCCAAGACAAGTGGATACCAATTCTGCCTCAGCAGTGTGAGCCACTGCCAACTACATTCAATAACTTTTCCTTCAAGGTCTGGCCAAGCTGGGTGGGGCAGGGGTGTGGGGTATCTTGCTTTGTTGTGCATTCCCTTGTACCCCAATCCTTCCCTTCGCCAATGTGTCCAAGTGTAGGGAAAATTTAAAGGTTGATTTCAGGGTGCAGCCTGGACCCATTCCTCTCCATTAAACTAAGCTTAGAAAGGGTAACGAGCTTTACTCACTCTGGATATAGTGTTGTTATTACCATTACCAGGGTGTGCATTACTGAAATAGGCTCACAAACCATTACAATCTGAGGGGGGAAGATGAGTGTGTGTGTGTTTTTTCTTTTGTTTTTGTTTTTTTTAACGACAGGGAAATGCATTTACGCACCATCGACCCAGACTCTCATATCCGGGCCGATTCGTGTGGGACTCATCCGTAGATAATACCCACTAAAACCCTACATCCCTCGCCCCACCTACGGAACTGCCGTCAGGTATTACTTCGTTAGGTCCTCATTCTGCTCCTTCTGGAAGAGCTCTCTCACAAACCCTGTCCTCCATACCAGAAAGCCAGAGCCTGTCTCCTTGTCAAGGATGCAAAAGTCCTCCTCCCAGCTGTCCTCGTTTTCCTCCGTTTCCTCCTTTTGGAAGAGCTCAGAGTCAGCCAAGGCCTTCGACGCCAGCACGTTGGCTTCATCCGGGAAGAAGAACACCTCTACTCCACGCTTGTTGCGCGTAGCCCTAGGGGGACCTGCAACACCACACCAGCCTTCAACCTCAATCTATTAAACTCTTAATCAAGCACAACTAAATTTTACTTACAACTTTTCTCAACAATTACAAATACAGTGGAAATTTTCAGTATGATCACTACTAAGGACAATCCATTTCAAAGCAGTGTACATATCCTCTGCCCTGTCAAACAATGACTTTTGCACTTCTCAAATCTCTGTTCCCAGATTAAGGTATCGAAAATTGGCATTTCAACTTTAAAATTCATGATATTGATTACATACAATAACAATAGAGAAATTATTTAAAAAATTACACTAATTGCTTTTAAAGGTGATTTGACTGAAGGTCGTCATTCCATGTGCCAAGAGGACTTCTCAGTTGCCATTTTAACTTAACCTTGTTTAATGGTTTTCCTTTATCAACAGTAAAAATTGATTTTCAGATGAATGTTCATATTCAGACAGAGTTCATGAACGCAGAAGAAGAAGAAAAAGAAGAAGTAGAAAAAGAAGAGGAAGAAAAAGAAGAAGAAGAAAAAGAAGAAGAAAAAGAAAAAGAAGAAGAAAAAGAAAAAGAAAAAGAAAAAGAAAAAGAAGAAGAAGAAGAAGAAAAAGAAGAAGAAGAAAAAGAAGAAGAAGAAGAAAAAGAAGAAGAAGAAAAAGAAGAAAACTACATTTTCTATTGTATTTTCCATTTTCAACACATTCTAGAATACTAGTTGGGGAAAATGTAAAAGGAAAACTACATTGTATATTTTACTGCACAATAAATTTTTTTTTTATTTTTTTGAATATTATTGATAATGAATTATGTCTTCTCAAGCTCTGAAGTATCACAAGCATTCAAATTTCTATTAAATTTTTAAGAAGTTAAATCAATCACACTTTGGAAAAAATTATCTTTTACATCCACTTTTTTCCAGTGACAGTAAGGGATTACTGTATAGGAGTTCTACAATATGGTGGAATTATTATTTACATTGAGATTTTTCAAGGATTACCCAGAATTGGCCTCAAGCCTTGTATCCTGCAGACCTATATATAAAACACACACACACACACCCCATGCCCCCACACACACACACACACACACACACCACACACACACACACCACACACACACACACACCACACACACACACAATTGTCAGTAATGTATGAATTATAAGATTTTTTTTAACAATATTCACCAAGTACACTTTGATTTCACATCTGGTTAGAGATAAACACATGCCTCACCTGCCCTGTGTGAGGTGAAGCTCGACTCCTTCATGGCTTCTTCCATCATGGAGTGCACATGTGCAACCTGTGACTGAGACAGACTGTTGCCATTGCGCTCATTGTCATTGCCCACAGCCATCAGCACATCTGAGCCCCTCGAGCCATCCACTTCCCCGGCACAGTTGTCCTGCGATTGACTGACACAGCCTGCACACACACACATAAACCCTTCTCCATTCAATTAAGGCAATTTTACTATCAATGATGATCGTTCATTTGTTCACTCATTAATTTAATCATATTTTTTTCAAGGAGAGATTGGATGATACAACAGCATAAAGCAGATTATCAATTGTAGCAGGATTGGTTCTCAATTAGAGCATAGATGTGCAAGATATTTTTTACTTGCAGGGGTGTGAATACATGACGTGTATATCAGCTTCAATTAGGACGGCATAGTTAGCCAAATTTGTTTACTATGCTCTGTGAAGTCACAGAGGGCAAGCGAATTCCAGACTCATAGATGCCTGATTGCATGACCGGCTAGGAACCCCGGAATCTAACAGCATCAAGCTCCTGGCCAAAGGGATAAAAGACACTAACTGACTGCAACGAGACAAGACTTGACAAAGTAAAGAAGAATTACTCTATGTGAGCACTCAATGCCTAACAAAAGTTTAAGAGACGTGATGTGTCAATGACATAACGATTTTAAAAAAAAGCTGTAATTAAACTATAAATAAACCATTATCCTTCCAAAACAACAGATCTGATGACATTGATGCCACGCGCGAAAGAATTATATGCTATCTACAATCATTCACACAGGAATCCTTCTAAACTTTAAGAAGAGTAAGAAAGTAAATTCATTATCATCAAATTATTATCATTTGAGTTTTAATCATCCTTTTGCCTTTTTTTAGATTTATTCAGTCAAAACCAGTAAAACCTATGTGACGTAGGGGGTGAACAGATTATCTGCGCACATTTTCTTGAGTTCCAGAATTCCTTCCCATCATTTAACTATAAATAGTTGAAGGATGAGTAAAAATTTAACATAAATAAATAAAAATAAATTTTAAAAAATGCAAGATTAGCAATGTTTGAAAAATAGTCATTTTTGTTTCAGAGTTATAGAAAATGTATTTCCGTTGGTACACAAATTACAAGTATGAGTTTTCTGCATTGCTAGCAAAATAGCAACTCGCCCTTACCTCCACTCTTAGCATTACAAGCAAAAGGAGAGTTCAACAAAACGTGCGCATAATGAAGTTACATTTACATTCAGAAGCAAAACAAGGGGCCATCTCAGCATTTGCTCAATGGATCAGGGAAACTGGACAAAAACCTGATTGAGATGGAGGTCATTGACCTGAAAGCTGAAGTAGTCTATTTGTTACAAACCCAGTAAGTCTTTTTAAAAAAAATTATACAATACAAATATAATTTAATTCATTATATATCACTGTTTTGTTGAAATGAACATTATTTTTCTTTTTGATAATCAGTATAGTCTATAATAGTATAGAAATAGTTATGCAGCAGAAAAGATTTTACTTTTATCTTTAATTTGTGAACCAACTTTAATTGTTTAATGTCATCTGGCAGTGTGTTGTAAAGTAACATACATGTATGTGGATTTCTGATAGAGAGCTATTGATACCGATACTTGATGAACGTGATTTTTACGTCATGTGTTGTAATTGTAAATATCAGTATTACATGAAAATATGTTTTCACGGTTAAGTAAGTCACTTTGACAAATATTACAGATACATAAGCATATAGGCAAGGCAGTGGTAAGATTCCAAGCTCAATGAAAAGAGGCTTGCATAGGTAACGCGGATGGCATTTTTTCATTGTTCGAATAATTTTCTTTTGCAATCTAAAGGTCTGAGTCCTACATGATGAGTTTCCCCAGACATTTATACCATATTTCAGGCGGGAATGTACATTTGCAAAATACATGCAACGAGCTGCACGAAGGCTAACAGAATTTGATAGAATTCTGAATGGGTAACATAATGAACTTAATTTAGTGTTTAATTTTGTTATACATACATTCTATTTTAGGTTTGACTGAATTGACAGATCTAGAAATTTTGTTACCAGAACATCACCTAATTGCATACTATTCATTTTCAATGGAGCATGCGACTGCTGATTTGAAAGGCAAAAATGCATTGAAACTGTTTTTCTTTCATTAACTATTAATTTGTTATTACAAAACCTATTTGAAACTTCTAAAATCATACTATTTATTGTTTCTTTTTTTGCAAAGAACATCCATGTCATTGACAAACAATCATTTTTTCGTTTTTAATAGACAATGGCATATCGTTTACATTTAACAGAAAGAGGATAGGACCTAAGATCGAGCCTTGTGGAACACCATATTCAATTGGTAAAGAATATGAAAGATAAGATATGATAATAATGCCCTTTCGTGCCATGTTATGGTCAAAACATCAAAAGCTTTCGAAAGATCTAAAAATATTCCAATGGGGGCTTCATTTTGGTCCATTGATGAAGTAAAATCTTTAAGAAAAGAAAAAATTGCAATTTCCATAGATTTTGATTTTCTAAACCCATGTTGTGAGACTCAAAACGCCTCGTTTTTCGTGAGAAAAGTTTCCATTTGTATATAGATAAGCTTCTCTAATATTTTTGAGAAACCTGACAAAAGAGAAATTAATAGGTAATTTTGATTTTCATTTTTGCTCTATTTTTGGAAAAGTGGCTTAATTTTTGCTGTTTTGAAAATATCTGGAAATATTCCTGTACATAAAGAAGCATTAAAAATGTGAGTTAACGGGTGTATAAAAGAAGGTACACAAGTTTTCAATCAACGATCCAGAAATTCATCTAAACCAGATCAATATTTATTTTTAATTTTACAGACTATTCGGAAGATTTCGTTAGAAGTTTCGGAAATAAAAATAGTGACGAAAAGTTTTTGGGAAGGTAAAGATGTTGCATTCTATGGTTTTAGTCCCTTCGTGCATTCAGCCACAATTCTAGAAAAATGTTGGTTGAAGAGATTTGCCACTTTTTCTTGACTACTGGCTTCTCTTTCATTATCCTTTAAAACAACATTCTCTACTAAGTAACGAGATGACGTGGTCGTATTTTTTAAGACATTCCACATTGCTTTAGTTTTGTTACTAGCGTTTAATATATCATAATTATTTTTCATTATTATTAGTTATCTTATTACTTATCCTGCACTATTACTTATCTTAAGATTCTTTTGTATTCTTCGAAGTAGACATGCAAACTGGGTGATATGTTATGATGTTTAGAAATAAAGTAAAGCGTACGTTTGTCTTCACATGATGTTCTTATACCTTGTGTGATCCAAGTATTATTTTTCCGTGAAGTATTTAATTTTCTCTTTTTGAGAGGAAAGCATGCGTTAAAGTGAAATCAAAGTTTTGAGAAAAATAGATTTTATTTTTCATTTGTGTCAATAGAATTATAAACTGAGTCCCCTGATTTCTTCAGCAAGTAGTCTGTAAATAATTTTATGTTAACTTTAGCGAATGCTCTGCACATGCGTGAATAATTTGTGTCGGTGTTCATGTTATTAGTAATTGTAAGAATTCATGCATCATGGTCACTGTAACCTAGCTTAGTAGTTTTTATTTCATATCTAGTTGTGGTTTTGTTATTTATAATTTGATCTTTTGCTTTTTGTGATTTAAATATATTCCATGTAGGAATACTGTAATATCTAAATTAAAAGAATTTAGTAAATTGAGAAACTGCTCTTTTTCGTAGGATTCACTCAGAAAATCAATATTGAAATATCCACATATAATAATGTATTTAAAAGATAGATTACTAATTATGTTCAGAGTTATCTCTAGATTTTCTAAGGAAATGAAATTATTTTTCTAAAATATTTCTGAAAATATTTCATTAAAATATATTAAATGAATATATTTTCAACTGCATATAAATTGAATTCTGACAAGAAGATAGAATCAATATCATTTCTTCCGTAAATACATGAACCTCCGTAAGTAGGGCCCTTATTTGATACTCTCGCTCTAAAATATGATCCTGCAAGGTAAAAACTAGGAATTTGGAGTGTTTTTAGATCATTATGAGACAACCAACGTTCGGTAAAGCAAAAAACATCTATGTGACCTAGACCACACTGTAATGCTTCATAGAAGTGAACTAATTGATTGATAGATATATTTTTTACATGCAAACATAAAGCCAGAATTATTCAAAAAATTTTGCAATATAAGTGTATTCATCCAGTTAAAAGCACTTAGAGTTACAAAACAAAAAAAATAACTAATAATCATTATTGAATTTGGTAAACCCCTTTTCATACAAAATATTCATGAATTAGAGTTGAATAGTCGAACTGTCACAAGAAATAGCTACTCCTGTAAGTTCTGTAAACAAAGGTGTAAAAATTGATTGATTGACTGATTGTTAGAGATTACTGTGCATTAACTGCTAGGTGAATAGTCCCATAAGTGTAGTGTACGGAATTCCTTGGGAGGTGGCAGTGGTCTACCCCACAGGATAGCAAGATCTGGTGCTGACCTAAAATTGTCAAGTGGGGTTTTCCCCAACCAGGTATGTCTCACCAAAGAGGTACCGCGCCAGCCGGGATAAGATCTAAGCTCCCAATCAGTCTCTCGGCTTGGGTGATAGTGCAGTGCGTGTTAGTGTAAATGTAGAAGTATGGAGTGAGGATAGGACATTCATACTATGACTAGTTTACCTTCCTCAGCAGCAGCAGGTTTCAAGTCTCCATCAGAGGCAAAATAGGTCAGCAACTCCGTCAGAGCTTTCCCCGAGTCTGCACACGTCCTCACATGCAGCACATTGTTGGAGGCACGGAGGTCCACCCTCGGGACAGCATTACTCACTGCAATACAACCATCTACTGTCCTTCGTTCATTCATGAGCAAAATAAACAAATGCCAAGCAAAGTAGAAACAAACTTACACTTTTCATTAAAATTAATAAAATAGCCTAAACGATATACCAACACAGATAAGTAATGAAAGATGTCCTCACAAGCCCAGATCCACAAAAGAAGAAAGGTCAATGAAGGAAAGGGTATGGATAAGCCAAAGTGAAAAATACCTACAGACTTCCCACGAGATAAATAGCGATAAAGTGCTCTTGAGGGCACACTTTTGCAGCCAATCAAATTTGTACCCCAGAAAAGCTAACTCATGTTTGAGATTGTCAGCTCCTCTTTGTAGTGTATGGGTTCTCAGAGTTCCTAATCCATTCCAAAGTGCAGACGAGTATTCTTGTCATTTCGTGCCTAAACAGGGTGAACTGCAGATGATGATTGTTGTCTTGGCCTGCTCTCACTTGGAAGATTTCTATTGTTTTGAGGATCTCCAGTTTTTCTCAGTGATACTAGTACTACAAGAACTTGTCATTAAACCCGCTACATTAACTCTAGTTAGTAAATTCCAAAGATTTTTCATGTATTTGTACAGACAAAGATTGCTGATGCTCTTTAAGGAAAGGGCCAGAAACTGAAGTGACAGTAGGCAAAGTGATAAATTAATTTATTTCACAAAAATGAATATCAACTTCCCATTCTAATAAACAAAAGTGTGAATCAATAATCTATATTATGTATTGTCTCACAAAGAAGATTGTTTGCAATAAATCTTACAAATGTGGATTAACATCACCATGGCAAATTGTATAATAGGAATTTGAGGAAGGGGCATTTGTGCAATAGTGCAGCAGTGACAGCTAAGAGCTCTGACAAACAACACAACAAACACAGGCCAATCACACTCACCTCCAGAGCTCTGCTGACTGCAGAGCCTCAGAGAAAGCTCAAACAGACCCAAGTCCACCACACACACGTAATCCTTGCGCAGGTCCACTGGCCGATCCTCTTGAGCTTGGTCAGATAGAAAAAGCGCAGCTTCCTCAGCGATGAAGCGCAACGTGGAGGTGCTGGTGTGCGCAGCAATGTTGCTGGCTACACTAAAGGATCCCATGGTGATGAGGGACCGCAGGGGAAGGTGCAGAGGCCGGTAGTCCACTGCGCAGCTCCATAAGTGCAACTGCAGCTCCGTGATCACCCCAGGCGGGTCATACCTGCAGATGAGCATGCCATACTTCCTTCACCTTCTCTATGACTTGGCAATGTAAAAATTAAGACACTTTTTGATAAGCATATCATTTTTTTTTCAAAGAAACCAGGATGTGTACACACCCCCGCACCTCCCACCACCACCCACCCACACC
>BOPP01000188.1:2267008-2358107 GCA_017312745.1 Gryllus bimaculatus | reverse complement strand
CCCACACACCCCAACCCAATACACACCAATCCCATCTCCCACCCTTTGTAGAAGACTGGCCCGACGGAGTGTTTGCCACAAGGACGACTATGCACTTGGCTGTGAATTTATGGTGACAACATTGCCAGAGACTGCACCATGGTCCATTCTGGGCTTTGGTAGATGCCTTAAGAGAAATGAATTAATGAATTGCGTGTCATTTCTGCAATAAATTTGCTTAAAATTATGTTGTTTACTTCATGCACATCCAATCCTATGATCCCTCTTATTTGTGTTAGGTTGGTACCGCTAAGTGGAGGGAATGTCTAAAAACCAGTGAACACCGCTCATAACCAGTAGATCGCTAGTATCTCCCTGAATTGAATTGAATTGAACTGAATTTGATTGAATACATCTCACCTTGTTCACTCTAGAAAGTCTCTTTGACTTTAGCCCACTCAAAAAGGCTTTTTGCACACAAAAAATGAGTGACCTCCTGTTAAGGTTTACCTTTGAAGAATGGTTCTGCTTCTACATATCGGGAGATCTTTTCCCATACCAATTATTTGGTGGACTACTCATGCATTTGTATATTCCTTCAAGGTACCATGTTTGACCTCGATGTTCCAAATGCTTCTGTGTACTTACCATACTGTCACAATTAGTAAATTCCGCTTTCATTTGAGAGAGCTCATTACAATGTTCCTTCAACAACGGAAAGGATTTGCTAGTGTGAGTTGCTTACCCTGCAATGGGGTAGTCAATGACATCAAAGAAATCCACAAACTGGGTGAACCAGCTGTGTGGGCTGGGGCCCATCCGGTGTCGCAGGGTGGCTCCTCGGAGGCCAGCAGCCACACGGAACGTCTGCAGCACACACTCAGCCATCACAAAAAGCAATCAACACAACTTCCTAAGGCACTAGTGTAACAACCAACACAGTAAAACTTCACTTATATGTTTTTCACATGACTGTATAGAAAAAATGTATGTAATATTACAAGCAAACCAAAAACTCAATATTTTAACATTGGTGTGCTCCACTCTAGAACCTGCTCACAGGAAATGCTACCAATGTTACTTTTGATTTATATAGTCAAAGAACAATGAAACTTTATAGGACGTATGGGGTGAAGTAGCATCTGCACACATTTTCTTGAGCCTCCAGAATCTCTTCTTAACATTTGAACTGTTAGAATAGTTTTACGATGAATAAAAGTTTAAAAAAGCAAACTTAGCAAAATTTAAAACTGAGATATTTTTCTCCAGAGTTGTAGAAAACATATTGGTATCAGTAAACAAACTACATTTAATTTTTTTTTTTTTTAATTGCTAACAAAATAGAAATATACCCCCAGCTCTACTCCCACCACTTCTCGCAAAAGGTTGACACATCATGCGCAGCATGCTCAGCAATGGATCACGGAAACTGGACAAAAACCTGATAGACTGGAAGCTGAAGCATATTACTTGTTACAAGTTACTGACCCAGAAGTTGAAGGACATTACTTGTCACTTAGAAAACACATGGGCCACGAATCAGCATAACCAAAGAAAAAGATACACACACAGACATAGATTCACTCTTTATGCAGCAAGTCCATTAAACGAGAGTCTCACAGGAATTGCGTTGATGTGTGTCCGAAATTCCGAAATAGAGAGTTGAAACCAGATGAAACACTCTGGATAGGGACGTAATTTAAAAATCTGAATGCTGAATTCAGCACAAAAATTCCATGGGCTCCTCTAAAAGACTGCCATCGTTCTCACTCATTGGTCACGTATGTTGTTATTATTTGGGCATTAAAGTGACTTTCAGTATCAAACTATAAGCGTGAAAAACATTTACGTGCAAAACATATAAACAGAGTTTCACTGTATATTGATGGTGTTCGGATAGAGAAATTTAAGTCTTAAAAGTTAGGTCATAGTAAAATTAAAAAAAAAAAAGATTCATCTCATAATTGTCAAGCAACAAATATTTCACTTATATGAAAATCACTATATTTTAATAGTAAATTTTGTGCTGAATAACTACTTAAACAACATAACTTGATATTTGCTCAAGCAAAGGGAAATAAAGAATGCAGTGCAAGGCAGAGCACCTTCAGGTGGTGGAGGCTGTCTTCCAGCTCCACCTTAATGGCAACACTCAGCATGTCCTGATCCGGGGCTCCTGGCGTCACAGTGGCCCCTGGCTCCGAGTGGTAGATGGTCGCCTGCAGGTGAGCAGGAGGCACAGCGCCCACCACGGGCAGCACCACTGGCTCCTGCGGGTTGGCCACCAGTCCTGCAACACAAATCCAACACACCTAGACACCAGTTCACTTTCAAACTGTTGGCTCAGCCATTTACAAAGGACAGAAAAGAAGATTTTGTTATCCACCTGCTATACAAACACAAGGGAGACATTTCCTGGTGCACAAATAGTTCATTGTTGCTTGTTACTGTGCTACTAGTGTTGCATAAGTACAAAGCTCACTGAGATAATAGCAATTCTGCACGAGGCTTGTTCACCCAGAAAGAGAAGAAGTTAACACTCACCGTTGTGGTAGAAGGCTGCCTGACGCACCTGCAGGCAAATGTAGCCTAGGCCTGGCCTGCCCCTGTAACCAGACACAGAGAAGAGGCTGCCCTCCTCAAACTGGATCAGCAGCTCCCCGTGCTGCCCAGGAATCACATTGCCCCCTGAGTCCTGCAGCACAACAGACATAGGATCAGGTCTCCAACATGCAGAGGTACCCTAGAGTTGAGATAATACATACACATCACAAGGCAAGTTAATTTTCAAAGTGAGCCAAGGGTTAAACTTCATAGTTCATTAAAATTAAATGTGGATCCTAAGGGTTAATGTTCACATTGTCCCCTACACACACTTTTATTATGAAATAAATGAAACAATAAATAGCTGATTTTATTTTCCCCAAAATAATTTTTAATTAAAATCTTCAAAATCTAATATTAATAATAAATATATTGTTAAAATCCCATCTTCACTTATTTCAATGAATAGTAATTCAGGTAATATCTTCAGCCTCACCCTCACAGGAGTGAACACACTCAGCGCGCCCTGCCCAATGGCCAGCGACAGGGCTGTGTGGCTCTGCCGGCTGCCAGTCCCTCCCTCTAGTTGCTGGCGCCGCCGCTGCCTCTGACGCTGTTCATACACTGAATAGTACACCCCCTCCGCATCCTCAGAGTCAGAGTCTGATTCTAAAGACAAACAACAATGAGCTTTTCAATATACTAACATTAAAAAATAGGATCTCTCAAAGTGATAAAATTATAAATTACTACTTTACAGATGAACTCTCACCTCAATATGTTCTAGACTTCTGAAAATAAAAGACATCCAAAAAATGGCCTCTCTCAAAAAGAGGATGTGATGTGCTAAGAATCCAGGCAAAGCTGGCTACTGCAGTTAATTCCTCACACACTCACCATACTGGATGCCTGACTTGCACATGCTGAACGTGGTGTACAGGGTGTCCTGGAGGAAAGTGGACAACTCTACGCCCGCTGCAGCACGCACACCATACCCATCTGCAGCGGAAGAGCCTGCAGGCTGAGGCTTGGGGGCTGAAGGTTCCCAAAGGAACATGTCAGTGTTGACGCGATTGTAGATCAGTTCATAGAGGTGCTTGGAAGGCAAGTGAACGGAGGCAGATGGAAGGCTCATCTCCAAGTGCAGCCGAGTGCTCTGCGAAGCGTACTCCATGAACGAAGCCATCTCCTGCTTGTCGCCTGCAATGCAATCGGAGCAATGTGCACATTTCCCTTGTGCTCTACAGTAAGGAGGTACTCTGCAGTTCCGTCTATATCGGAACACTTCTCCACACTCCTTCAGGAGCGTTGAATGCTTGGAGTAATCCTCCGTTAAAAAGCGCCCTCTAGAGGCCGCTGTATTGTCAAGTCACTTCAGTCATAGTCACGTCAGGGAATAGCCGACAGGTAGCATCTTCGCACTCGCGTCTCACACGCGCCCTGCAACATCTACCCATCGGCCAGAAATGGGAAGGAATAAGGATTGGGGTAAAGTATAGAATGATTCACAGGGGTTGGACTAGCCCTTGTGAAGCACAAAAACTTGTTTTGTCGTAACAAAACGAGTTTGCATGCTTGATTCAGTACGAACAAAAAACATTCACAACAGAACTTGTTATTCTGAACTTTAATTGTTACGCTTTAACTTTAACATTGAATATGTGATATATTCAATGATGATTCCTGTGTCAGTTTGCCATTCAGTTTATTAAATCATCCAGTTGCAACAATCTCGAGAAACATGAAATATCAGCATCTAAAATCAGCATTTTTGGTTCTACTCAATACAACTTCTACCCACAGCATTCACAATCCTTCAGTTATTTTTTTATTGCTACTTATTTGTTTAAAATTCAAACATGTAAATTCAAATTTCAAGTAAAAGAAACTCACAGAGAAACAATTTCCATTCAATACAATTCATCTGAGCCCACAGAGCTGTCAGTTAAATTTCTATGTTATCAATATATGTATACTACAAAAATTAATTTGAATCTTTGGACACACATTCCTTAAAGAGATTCCTATTTCATGTGATGTTTACAACTATTATAATCTGCAAGAATAACCCATAATTATTTCCAAACAGTAAGCATTTTTTATCAAACTAGTCTCACAGAAACTATTTTAATTTTCTTCTAAACTCCTTAATAGCCAAATTGATGGTAAGTACTTGTTGTCAAATCAATATTGGATGGTTCCTTCACATAATTTGAAAGCCCCTAATTTTAAGATTTTTTTTGTAACATTTGCGTCTTCTGATTTGTGGTTTAATGATTGAGAAAGACAATGCATGAGAGTATAATGAATGATTTTAAAATATATACCATTATCAGTTTATCTTAAAAATCATTAAATACTGTCACCAAACAGCAGATATTGTACAAATCTGATAAACTTCGAAATGGTTTGTACCGTAAGTGAATATCTACAAGCCAATTTTCTTAAGTTTTGGATGAGGTTGGTATAATTAGGCAACTGCCTGTATTTTTTATAAAATAAAGTAAAAATGAAATTATTCAATATTCAACTAAAGAATTTATACAATAATTTATAATCTTGTCATTATATTTAATAGATGCATTTATAAAAGTTATAGTGACAGGTGAAATTATTATGTGCCATACTACAGAAGTAGCATTTACACAGAGACGCACATATTCCAGTAATTAAATATCGAGGTATGAACAACTTTTATGAACTTTTAAAAGAGAGATTTACATTAACTTCAGTCTTGTTCAAAATTTTCTCATAGAAACACTTCTTTAGAGTATTTCGAATTCAGTTTCTGAATTTTTGCATTTTCCTTGGTGAAAGGAACTTGGGATGTGCCTGAGGTACCTGGGATGATGAGTTCCTCCCCAGCTGCTGTCGCGTTGCCAGCTGACTCTGGTTGGCCAGAGTGCTGCTTCGCGCGGCTGTGCGGAGTGTCGCTCTCATGGACCACGCGCTTGGAGCTGAAAGGTGAGGGCTCCGGAGGGCCCCTGTCCATTGGGTGGTCCATGGACGAATGCCTCATGCTGCCCTCGTCACTGTCCTGGTCCATTGCATCCTCCAGCTCACCAGCCGGAGCCTCCGGAAACACAGTCACCACCAGCCTAGGCCAGCCAAAGCCCTGGCCCCCGTCCGGCAAAGAGTTGCCATTTTTGTCATCAGCAGATGCTCTTGCAAAGGTCACGGGCGTTTCAGTATCTGCCTCCTAAATAACCACGTGAACAAGGTGTTTGTATTATCAAGCACTGCTGATAACACTGTCAACCTAGTTGCAACTGTACGTTAAAGTACACATCAAGATCTAAATCTAAACTACACAAGGAAAGAACAGCTTATCAACAATGGTTTAGGAAGACTTGTGTATTAAGAGCAGACTTGACACAATTCATCACAAAATTGCAAGTAAAAGTAATATCAGATGGGCATGTAAACTCTGGATGCTCCTACAGAGGGTCATGCAGTACACTATACAATTAATAAAAATATTTCATTTGCACTAAAAACTCCAACATAAATGAAATGCTCTCTTCTGAATGTCACAAATGAGCAAAAATCAAGGATAAGATTATTTTTTTTAAATATTTAAAAATTGTTCATAATCTCATCTCTATTTCAGAAAAATAACATTGCACAAGGTACATCATTACAATAGTTTTTCCATTTGATGTAATGTTAGATTGGTTTGTATTTAAGTACGATATGCAATCAGTAAGTCAATAGATATGAAACTCAGTGGAGGTAACAGAACTAAATTAAGGAATGGCCATTCAGACAAAACACACTGACTTGCCCTTCCTTTTTTCAGAGGAATCCACCACAAAAACATACATCAGAGAACAATTACAGCAATGGCTTCAATATGATTTTCAAAGCCATATTAAAATAATTAAATTAATAAAAAAGGTCTATATTGAGTATATTCACATCAAATTCTTACTAACAATTTTGTTGTAGATTATGTTTTCAATCAGAAATCCCTGTGTTTTAATAACCATATCTTATGTTGATCTCTTTGTCTGTATTCTCATTTGTGAAACATTTTAAACTTAATATTACTGAGTATAACTAAAAAAGTGAGATACATTGCACATTCTTTGATACAACAATACATGGTTATACAATATTTCATCTATAGATGATTTATTTTTAACTGAACAAAAATGCCCATTGTCTTTTACAATTAAAGAAACAAAATTTTCTGCCACTACAAATTACTTTACTATTTTACCTGGAAAAGACCATGAACCTCTCGGCACTGGATCTCGTACCGCTGACTAGCTTCGTGTGAATCCATAGTTGTGCTGAAACTTGCATCTGTCAATTCAAAGGTGAGAAAGTCTTTCCGCACAGACCGTTTCCACCAGGGCGGACGGTCCATGTCGTGGATGGGTCGCAAATCTGGGGTGGGGAACCTTAACTTGAGCGAAAGGAAAGGAGAGGACACTTTGATGCTCGTCTTGCAGTCCGGAGAAGAGGGCGCTTCCACAGCCTGGTAGAAACCCGAATGCTGATTTACTCCACTCTTCCCACCTGACATTGCAAATTTGTTCACATTCCTCCTACACAAAGGTTGTGGATTTAGAACTGCCGTAATCCTGTCTACAATTGAAACATCAATTTCACTAGAGCACGTCTGCAGAGCGATGTAGATGTCAGTCCGTGGGTGCATAGAACGCTTGTTGTGACCTTGGTGTACCACACGTTCATGGAACTTGTATTGCAACCTCAAGCTGGGCTCCCCAGGAAATCCCTGTCCGGCATTGTCCTCGCAGCCTGGGAACTTGAGAAGCTCCACGTACTCCACCTTCAGCTGCTGTGCGGAACCCTTGTCCACCAAGCACTCCAGCAGCTCCAGGTGCATGGCGGTCAGTGTGCCAGAGAGCGCACAGCCCTGCGCAGTGGCACGCTCACTGCCCTCCATCACCACAGGGGCGGCTAGCAGGCGAATGTGGTTGAGGTGGCATGCACCCAGGAAGACATCTCTAGCAGCCACAAAGTCCTTGCCTCCAAATGATGAGGACCCAAACTGCCCAAGGCCCTGCACATGCAGCATTTAAAGGGAATGAACCAACCAAAACATATGATCGTATTTTCTTATCCAAAGAATTCTAAAGCAAAAACTACAATGCCTAAAAGTGATTCTAGTAACCAAAAAGTTGTTTTGTGAAATTTTTATTCCCATTTATCAAATCAGAAATTATTTTTCTAGATGCATCATGGACACATACCTTTGATCCTGTCCTCAACCATAGACCAGAAACGACCCAAACATTAACTCTAGCAAACATACCTCTAGAAATAATTGTCCAATTACATAACCATGTTCTCTTACCCCCTCCTCTCTAACCCAGACTTTCAAAGACAATGTCAGCTGAATTTAATATTTTTTTGTGTGAACCTAAGGCAAAGGTTTTGTAGAATGGATTCCCTGCCTCATGTTTAATATTAGTTTTTTATGACGAGTTCCTCCAGTAAGCCCACAGGGTGGCTCACTCAAGATGCTCCCTTCAAAGCCTGAACAATTACACATTTACCAAAGCAAGTTACCCAAATCAAATGTTTGTGAGGGGCATGTAAGATGGGTATAATATTAGACTGTACCATTTTTTAATTTAAGAGAGACACAACTTCGATTTTTTAAAGGGAACACTAGATTTCTTTAGCTCATAAAGAGACATGTTCAAACATATCCAAATTTCCCTGCGATACATAACATTTTTCAGAAATTTAGTGTTTTTACAAACATTAATATTCTACCTTTTCTACAGTGAAACGTGCCTCAAAGCAATTTTGTTTGGTTGCATTTGCCCTGCAGGTGGGAAAATATTATCACCAAAATATCACGAAAATATTAACACCAAATCCAGCTTGGGGAAGCCACAAAAAACGTGCATCAAGTGCTTCCAGACTACTCTTTTGCAGCTTACAGTCAATGTATACATTCACAAATATGATCTTTGAGAGAGTTGGTCAAAAATATGAAATAAATAACAATTAATAACTATTAGTTATCAATTATTATTATGTACAGGGTCACAAGCAGCCTGCAATATGCATGTTTGTGGTCACTGCAAAGAAAACGACTGGACCACATATTATCTTGCTCAAATTTACAAAGGTTAAAAAGGTGAAGGTTAAAAAGACAAGCAAGATAATATATAATCAAAATGAATCTCTCAGGCTAAATACATGCTGTTTCATTAGTAAAGATTAAATAATTAATAAATAATTACATGAATGTTCATTATATCTTTTATACGTATTTCCTTCTGGATAGATGTTAGTCCTACATTTTTCTTCAGAACACTTTTTTCTTACACTAACACATCATTTTAAAACAGAATGAGAAACATTATAGTTGTTATTGGTATTGTGGTGAGTTTTCGTTGGCATTTATAATGAAATAATTATGAGTTGTCATTGCCCACAATATTGTTTATTATAAGAGCAGCCTTTCAAGGCTTAGCCATTATCACGTTTTCTAGTACAAGAAAAAACATTAAAATGTCAAAAAACATCATCATAGATTACTAATAATTTATAATTTAGAAAATAGAATTAACATTTTAAGAATTGAAAGAAAAAAAGGGGGGTGTTAAATCATTTAATATCACAAGAAAGTGAATAAAATTGAATTTGAACCTGTGAAATATTTGAAGCAGAAATCAAGAAATGTAAGTTAAGCCATTTCTAACCCGGTGTATGGAAGCCACAAAATGACTACGCAGGCTCAGGCGAGCCAAGGGGTTTAAGTACTCGGCTGTGGGGTGGAGGAGGGTAATGGCTTCGGAGCGGTGCGTTGTCTACTGTCCCACCACAGAAGAGTACTGCTTCAGATACTGTCCTCCCATGCCCCTTAATAACACTCACATAAAACAGTTACATGCCAAAGCTGACATGCATCAATTTTCACAATATTTCCATCGAGACCAAATATGACATAGCTCACATCTTTGAAAACCAGAATCCATCACAAGATACAGGAGCAAGGTAAATTCTGATTTTCACCATGCCCAACAACTTGCCAAAAAACTCACAGAAGAAGAATTAATCATATGTAAAGCAGACAAAGGCAACACAGAAGTGATTGATAAAAATGAATACAACCACAAAATCTCTGACTTTTTTTAACAACAACCAGGTTGAAGCACTTCCCAATGATCCCACCAAGAAGTACCTTTGCCAACTTAAGCAAGAACTTAATAATTCACAAGTATGTTTCTGTATCCAAAACAATGCATACCATCTAACCCTTCTCCTCCTACACTCTATGGTCGTCCTAAATTACGTAAAAGAAAATACTCACAACAGAACCGTAGTCTCTTACACAAACACATTAACACAAAAACTCACCCATAAATTAAATAGCCTCAATTCAAACCTTCATAAATTTAAAAAACAGCCTCGCTCTAGTACAGAAAATTCAACACATTCCCGTTCCAGCCTATGCTAAACTAGTTTCATTTGCTGTAAAGAATCTCTTTCCTAGTACTCCGACTTCTGATTGTAAATTACTTCTATGTAATTTACTGGACAAATCATGTCCCACACCCATTCCTGATGAACTCAAAAATCTCATCAACAACATTTCACCACAAATTTTACACACAAACTTCAGGAATTCCTATAATCTCGCCACTCTCTCCTCTTCTTGCAGATATATTTATAAACGCATTTGAACAGACCATCTTCCTTTCAAATAATCCACTTCTCTAGAACATTACATATTGGCACTGTTATGTAGACATCATCCTTGTTCTCTGGACCGGTACCATTAGACAAATTGGCCAGTTTATTGACTTCCTCAACAACATACATCCTACTATTCAATTCACCACAGAACTACAGAAAGAAGACCAATCAATCAATTTCCTAGTTCTGAATATAAGCATATCTGGAAGCAAATATACTCTCAATATTTTCAGAAAATCAACGTGCAGAGACATTGTCAACCACAACTCTTCACAATACCCTATTCAATATAAACATTCTGCCTTCCTCTACATGAAACACAGATTACTAAGCCTGCCCCTGACAAAATGTCAGTTTTTGGAAGAACTAAATACTATACAACAAATTGCTATTTCAAACGGTTACAGCACAAACTCATTAACAACATACTACGCCGCAAAGTACACAAACAAAAACAGAAAATGTACACTACACTCTTTACAATAACATAAACCCAGACAAATACACTTGCTTACCTTATTTTGGAACCCTTTCAGAAAAAGTTGCAAACAGTATACAAAGCAGGTACCAAAGTTTCAATCAAATCTCAGAAAAATGCTGTCCACCAAACAACATACAGATCTTTTAGAAAAAAGTGGGGACTAATCACTACATTGCCATGACTGCAAAGCCAAATAAATTAGCCAAATAGGCAGAACTCTTAACACCAGAATTAAAGAACATATACATGCATGGAAACACAACTCCTGTAAATCTCTCTTTGCCAATCATCCAGCCAGGCCATAAATTCAATTCTCGCAGATACAGTATTCGTATATTGAAAATTGAAAATAAACACTACCAGATTAACTTTAGAAAACCTCCATATTCATTTAAATAATAACTTACTGAATGAAAACATAAACCATAGCCCCTCTCCTGTACTAAAATTATTATTAGAAACCCCTCCCACACCACTCTATCGAGGCAGCATAGTAGACAGTGCAACACACCCAGGCCATTACACTCCACCCCACAGCTGGGTACTTAAGCCCATTGGCTCACAAGAGCTTGCATAGTGGTTTTGTGGCTTCCATACATTAGATAAGAAACGCTTCAATATGCATTTGTGTAATGTATGTAAATGTAACAACTTCAATTTCATAATTTCTGTTTCAAAAATTTCAGAGGTTCAAATTCAATTTCATTCACTTTCCTGTAATATAAAATGACTTAACATTCCCCACTACTTTCTTTCAGTTCTTAAAATGTTAATTCTATTTTCTAAATTTTAAATTATTAGTAATCTATTTATTTGTATGTTTATTTTTGACTCTCGTTTTAAATTTATTTTTTTTGTTCTAGAAAACTGATGATGGTGATGGCTAAGCCATCAAAAACAGCTCTTATAATAAACAAAGTTGGCAATGACGACTCATATAATTATTTCATTATAGTTGTTGATCAAAATGCTCTGAGCCCTGTACAACTTTGTAAAAACTGCAATACAGGGCCACAAGTTAAGCACCATACATCACATTTCCAAGGTTTCAAGTCAAATGGATCTTTAAATCATATTGTCTGAAGGAATCAACAACTACAAAACCAATAGAATGTCTGACAAATACTAAATATTCAAGAATAATGTTAAAAACTTGTTCAACCTCATATCTCCATCAACAATAAAACTCAATGTTCCTTGGAAACAAATTGAAATTAGGAATAAACTTTCTCAAAGTGACTGACCTTTAGAAACATCTGTGATCACTTAACTAGCATTAAACATCACAAGAGGATGTTCATTTACGTCATCCTGAGGGACTGCATGTTCTCAGCAATTGCAATATCTCATAGAGAACGGTGTACTATTCTAGGCTTTTAAGTGCTTAGAGGATAGTTCAGGCTTGCTTCACTAAAAATGGCATTTACACTCTTAACACTGAGTTTGTGTCTATTACATGCGGGATTATATGGCTTATTATGTGTTTAAATTTGAGGAGGTGCATTTGATGAGCGTGAGATTTTGAGGTTTTAGTTTTGTTATATTGTATTTTGTATCTTTTAGTTCCCCATAAACTCACTAAATTGAAAAGCACTCCTCATCCATTACATTAAATGAACCAAACATTGGAATCCATAGAAAGAGAGAAGAGAATGGCTGATGGAACCTGGAAAAAGTTGTCTGCCGTTGCCTTCATCTGCTGCACGGAGGAGCGTGCCAAGCTGCCATCTGAGCCAGGGCCAGAGCAGGGGGTCAGCACGTCCTCATGGAGCAGCACCAGCGCCAGTGATGCCAAGCGCAAGTGGAAGCGACTCACCTCCGTCACCCCCATCTCCGACTCCAGCAGCCCATGGCCAGACCCCCCGCTCCCTGTGCACACATTCACACATGCCCATTCGGGCAATGCTGCTTTCAGTTACAGTTACCAAAAGATGTAAGATTTCTTGCACATAATAAATTCATTGTTACAATCAAATTATTTTAATTAGCTTAATTCTTACCACTCTCTGTAATTTCGTCATGTCACTTTGCAGTTTACCGAGTAAAATAAGGTTTATGAGACATAAATGTAACTGAACATTTCGGTTCAATGCTATTTATTTCATGTTTTAAACTGCATCAATTTATATTTAAGAAGAACCATAGCATTCAAATCCTGTCCCTGTTATTGGTCTCAATAACAAACATCACATTGAATTCCAACACCTCTACTACCTCTACTGCCCACTCACCTTTGTGTGCCTTCTTCCGAGGTGCATGCGCAAAGGCTCCACTTTGAGCAAAGGAAGCACAGGGGGTGGAATACCTAGCAGCACACAAAATACATTTAGGAATCGCAGCACCATTATTTATTTATCTCACAATAAAGATAGAATGTGGGCCATTCAAATACACTGCGTACAAAACATATATTAAAAATTAGTTGCCTTTTATATAAATAAAGATTTATGATGTTACTCTAGTATATAGAAATACAACAGTTGAATCTGTATCATTCTGCTTTAGTGCACAGCTCTACACTACAGTTGTGAGTTTTAATCCCTGAGAATTCACCTCCTGGAAGAAGTAAACAAGGGGTTACAACCCCTTGTAATCAGCTCAATTATGCTGAATACTTAACAAAAAGGTTTGCTACAGATCTTCTGCAGAATATGACGCCATATCAAAATAATCATTAGTTATTTTGATTTTCTAATCAAATATAATTTTGATAATTTTTAAAGAAATATTAGGAACTCAGTTGGGTGGGGGGGGGGGGGGGGAGAGAAAAAATTCACTCTTTGTTCATCTTCACTTTGATCATAATTTTCGGTCATAATTGTTTCATGGTGAGCCAATGAAAATACCTAATCCAAATCAACATTTCTCACTTCACAACAGCCCAGCAGAATCTAGTAGGAGCCTGCTGGGCCCCAGGAGCGGAAGAGACAAGTGGAGGGGAAAGCAACTGATTACCTGCTGACCTGGCCAGGGAAGAGCAGCACAGGAAGGAGATGGCAGGGAACAGGGAAGAGGATACGCGCACCACGAGAGGCAACCGCTTGGCAGGCCAGTGTATCGGCATACACCTGCACACCATAGCCCAAACTCCCTTCACCACTGCACTCGACAGGCAGTTGTGTTAAGCAGTTGTGCAAGGGGCCTACAACACCGTCTCTGTTATTTGCATGGCTTGTGCCTTCAGATTCCTACCCAGGGAGGCAGTTTGTTCTCTTTAAGAGAAGCAAAATCAAATTTGACCAGTGGAATTTTCTTGGAAAGACTCCACCTAGACCATCAACTGGCGTTGCACCATTCAGAGTGCATAGTCATTACAGAGGGTGTGTTATGACGTATAATAAAAACCATTAACATACCTGCCTCAAATAATGCAATTTCCCTCTAAAGTCACCAAGTAATTTTGAATATATTTAATTACTTGAAAATTAGGAATTAATGTTGGTTATTTATGCATTCTTCTAACTGAATCATTACTTTGACATAGATCATTTCTAACATTTTGAAAAAATTAAATTTTGTGTGCAATTGCAGATTCTGTGAGACCATTCACATGAAACTTTCCTGCACAACTCCTTAAGGGTTCTTTCTTACTCAGAGTATTTTCTATGGTTAATGTAACAATCATTTGTTAAGAGTGTGTTATGAATAGTTCCAGACTGCTTCTGAAGTTATATAATAAAAAACAAACGAGTTTTAGATAGTCCATCATTCACCAATTCAATATCCAATACTCACCAATTCATTAAAAATTTATTATTTGGCATTTTAATAAAAAAAGTTCTTAAAAATTGATCATTAGGTTTTTGTTATTTATCTTCCTTCAAAGCTGAATCATTATTTTGACACAATTTGTATTCTGCATGCGTTCACATTAAATATTTGTACAGAGTGGCGGACCCTACTTTACATTCTCTTGTGGTGAAGCATTCTCCATCATAATTTGTTAAGAGGACGTTATGGTTATAAATATTTTTGAAGTTATTTAATAAAAAACAAATAAGTTTTAAACAGTTGCCTTAAACAATTCAATTTCCATATTAACACTCACATAACCATTGAAGTATGTCAACTCACATTCACACTCCCATCATCTGATTATCTGCCTGCCCTTGTACTGTAAATAAATAAATATATTCTTAATTACATTAGTAATTCTGAATTATAATGCCAATGATATAAATTGATTGACAGACCTGCCTCATCATCATCATCATCATCATCATCATCATTATTATTATTATTATTATTATTATTATTATCATTATTATTATCATTCACTAATTTGCAAGCATCACTGCCTGAAATGTGGACTTCTTGTACATCTCCAAGGTTTCATTGCCCAGCTTTTCTTTCATAATGTATAAAAGAAGTTTATCTATTTAGTGGTTGCTGCTATTTTCTTTGCAAATGTAGTTCACCTGGTGGCCCAGCAGGAGCACCAACATTGTACAGCTTTTGTGCTCATTTCACTAACATTAAATTTAAGATCAGCAAGAGCAGTGCAAAGGAAGATGCAATAACTGGAGTATTTTCCACTAATGCTCTCACTCAAAAACAGCAAGTTAATTTTTCCTCACAATCACTTCCTTCAAAAATGCTTCAGCTTTGTGAATGTCTTAGCTCATTTCACACTTACTGACACTTACAAGTGATTTCCTTTGAACAGAAAGTAAATTTCTGCACTTGAACTTTCTTCTGAGAGGATGAGCTAACAACTTCTAAAATTCCTGTATACATTCAAACAAATGCCAAACACTCATCTCATATACTACACACCACCAAAAGAGCAACACTTGACGTGACATGCATCCATCACACCCTTTACCCTTTACACATTGCCAGTAAACTAATCAAATTGATTATCGAAACTTTTTCTAACTAGGACGCCTTCTCATGAATGGAGTTGTTGATATTACTGACATTTCCCAAGATAGAAAAGACTGGAGGTGCCATATTATTTATTGTTCTACTAAAACTAAAATAGTATGGTAAAGGAAATAATCTCCACAAAAGTTTTTCTTTCTCCAAAAAAAAAAAAAAGCTACCACCACGGAATTTAAAACTAAAATGTCATCTACATTTCTAAGGAAGGCAACAATCAAATCTGTTTTCCAACAATCACTCAGGTAATTTAAGAAGACTATTGAAATGCTCTGAACAAACACTGATATCGGAAAAGTAGAAAGCTCAACTTGAACAGTTGATATATTTATGCTGCCATTACTTTTTCAGAAACTGGTTTCAATACAAGCGAACAATAAACATCATTCTGCAGCATAACTATGTAGAAATTACAAACCAACTTGCTCTGAAATTCATGAAGCAGTTCTCAGTATCAGAAAATCAGCCCAGCAGCCACCACCCTCTATCCCATTAACCCTCCCAAATTGTCACAGCCTCCATGGGCTTTGAGCTGAAGGCAGAGGCGTATGGCAGACATGGCATGTGCCACAGGCGCCATTCATAAGGAGCGCTATTTACAATATATCCACTAACAACAAACCTTATTTGAAGGATCCTGCCAGAGGTGCAAATTCTATGCTTAGCACGGGCACCTAAATACCTTATGTGCCTCAAGTTGAAGGGAGTTCCTTGACTTTTCCGAAGTTTACCACATAAATTTGGATATTTTCCATGACCATATTCCAAAGGACATTACAATGTATTTGAACAAAATACTCTTATGTAATTTTTATGATTAAATTATTAGAATCTTTACAATCCTGGTAGAATCAGACAGAAATTGAAATACAGTCTTCAAGTATCTTCACAGGTGGCAATTATTTTATAAATAAAAATCAGGATTATGTTGAATTACAATGGAAAGAATTTCTGTGACCTTGCGCACCTGTGAGACCCTTTGCCTGCAGCGCTGCTGGCGGATGAGCAGGTGGATGCAGCCATGCTGGAGGCCTCTGACATGATGCTCTCGCTCATCCCTCCGGCCATGGGTAGAAACTCCTCCTCGCTGTCACTCTCTTCTGCAACACAAGCCACGAACCCCTCAAACTGCTGCACATTTTGATTCATTGACTGATTAGGGATTCCTGGTATGCCAACTTCTAGAGTCATCAGCCCCATAAGTGCATGTTTTTTTCCTCGAGAGGTGGCAATGATCTTCCCCCTGCTGGATGGTGAGATCAGGTGCCAACCTACCTACCTAATATTCTAAAGGTTTACCCAAAATATTAGTAAAACTGATAGGCCTTTCCTGTAGAGTGAATTATGTTTTACATTGCCACTAACACAAGACAACAGAGTACCATTCCTATTGTACATCTAATAATTCCATACTAAAACTATATAAATTAATTAATGTCTATGAAATCAAATTAAGTGATACAAGACTAGGATGATTTAATGCAGTGATAAGTTAGTTCAGTTTTCTTCTGTGTGGGGGTTACATTTTTGATTTTGCCTACCTCCTTCTCATCGGCTACCTCTCATGGTATTGATGTACATGGTGGTAGCGGGAAGATACCAATCACCATACCAGAACATAACTAACAACCACACCTAAAATGGGATTCCAACTCATGGATGTAACATGTTTTGGCGAGCAATTCTCCATCCCAGTGTCATCAGGAGGAGTAAGAATATATTAAGAAAAGGGTCTGTAGAGCGCCTCACCCAGGGCAGCAGTGGACCAGCCCTGTGTGCCCTGCAGCCCCTGCATGGGCACATGGGCAGAGGGCAGCAGCTGCTGCTGAAGCTCCTGCTCCACGCGACGGAAGTCCACAGCCTCCATGGGCTTCTCCACGCAATGCACACGTGGGGCCACGTTGCTGCAACACAAAACCACCCTGGAGCCAAACGTTTAGACAGAGCAATATATGCACACACACCAACAATTTCTTATACATTTCACTGAAGGTGTACCTCAATAAAACCATCAAAAAACGAGAATTCACAATATAATCACCCTCATCATTATTTATGAATTCCCACAAAAAATGTTCGTTCTGGAGAAAACTAGGCTCTTTGGATGCTACCAGGCGTAAAATGCAACTACTTAATAATAATTTAACAACAATAATTTCAGGACACCTGAATATGTAATAAATTATTGAAAACTTGTCCACACAAGGAAATTATAGTGGATATCTAATGAATTAAATATCTCCCTCTCCCCCTCACACCACAAGAATTATTTATCTGTGTTCTATTAAACTAGAGACTTCTCTCTTTTCCTCCTGAATAAGTATCATTATGTCTTTCCTCCCACTGGATATTGGCACAAATAAAATAAAGCAAACACTCTGCTACCTGGTGTCTTCAAGGTCAGGGGCTGCTAACCCCTCCACCAGCTCCAAAAGCAGGTGCAGCTGTCGCGCGGACAGGAACAGCAGCAGCGACCCACACGACACCTCCAACTGCACCTTGGGCCCCAGCGCCACTTCACTCTGCTTCAGTCGAACACGCAGCTCCTGGCGCCCCACCAGCCGACCAAAAGCCACTGGGTCAGGCTCCTGAGCCAAGTTGCCTACGCCGGCTCCAGACCCCAAACCCCCTCCACCTCCACCTCCACCTCCAACACTGCGCTCACTGCATAGGAACAAAGCAATCAACAGATGCACAATTCACTCTTTTCCTCTCAAATATGTAATCTAGCTAATATTTCAATCTAGAACATATACATTTTGTTGAAGTTGAGAAGATGACAATTGATGAAATTTGGAAATGTTATTTAATAATACTTTAGTACAGGAGCTGGCCATTTGGAGCTATTTTCCCTTCCAATGACTTCCAAAGTTTAGAGCTTTTGCAAGGATCTCACTAATCTGTACCTGGTGCTCATGTCGGAGTGACGGGAACTGCTGAGGCTGTCTCTGTCGCCCAAGGGGCTGTGGCTGGAAGCTTCCATCTGCTTGGGCAGAGCTGCATCGGCTGGCACAGGAGAGCCTAGCACAGACTCCGACAGCTGCAAAAGTTTTCACACCAAGGGACTCCCTCAACTTCTGCTCTAATAAACACTCTTCTTTGTACAGTTGACCCATTTTTCTAAACATACCATCTGAAAGGAATTGCTACATTTATCTTTCCTAAAATGGTTTTACATATGGTGGACTTCCTTTTCCATTTATGAACCAATTCATAATTAGAGCACATGTATGCAAGGACTATTCTTGAGTCATTAGAACCTGGGCACTCGAGATTTAATCAATTATTTGTACCTCAATGTTCAATGCAATGGAAACTTATTGATACAGCAACTGTTGATAAGAACAATCGTATATTTTTGTTAATATTAAGAGAAACCTTTCATGGAGCACACTCAAAATGTTCTTCAGATAAGAGGTCTTCATAAGTAAGAGTTGGAGCCACACTGCCCAAGGTGGCCACTTGCTTTGCACTACACTAGACCATATTGCGACCCCTCCCCTCTCGTTTGGCTGACACAACAAGCATCAGGCCACTGCAAAGGCAAGTGGCTAGTTTACATGGCATCCATAAAGTTCTTGTTTTAATTAGGGCATCAAATCATTTCACTTTGTTTTGGTTAATACAATATTTTTGTTTAGACTTGAATTTCATATTTTGATAATAAAAAGTTTCAATTTCAATCTAAAAACCATTAAAAATATTTTCCTGTTTTTGAGAACATTTTTGAAATTAATGATAATCCCGTTTAAACTTCAATATATCAGAGTTTTCGATGATTTATTTCCTGATCAGGGCAAAAACATTTATAATATAAATAAAGAAACACTGAAAATATTTCTGTTATCTGCACAAAGCTCCTCTTCAAATGCAAACCCTCCATAAGGAGGAAAAAAAAATAATGCAGATATTTTAAAAACAGAAAGTGTTTCATTCAGTTCCAGTTCCAGCAGTATATTTAATGAAAGAATAAAGGTTTCAGTTTCAGTTTTTCTCTTACTAGTGAGACAGTTTTTAATAGTTTCAGTTTGATAGTATGGTACTTCAATCAACTTGTAATCAGTTTTCACACAACCAATCTTCCAACATGACAATATCTATTGCTGCCTTGATGAAATACAAATGATAAACTACCTTTGACTCAGGTGAAGAGCTGGTGGAGAGAGACATGACGGAGCGAGAGAATGTCCTGGCCCGCGAGGGAAACTCATCTGTGTACAACACCACGCCTTCAAGATAGAAGGCCTTAGTGGTAAAGGCTGCCACTTGGTACACCTTGTTAGCCTGGTGCAATTGCGGGTCTCCACTTGGAGGCGTAGGAGGGTCTGCCCCTGCCTCGTCAAAGTAGTCGATGCTGCACAGAAGAAACATGAGACCTCTGATAGGTTCACAACTTATTACATTCCAAAGAATAACATACTCTGCATGATCTTCAACTGAAATTACAAAGTAACAGGTTAACCAGTTGACTTTCTGCACCAAAAATCATTATTTATAATTGTTATTGTTATTACATTATTATTGTTGTTGTTATTATTTTTATTGTCGTTATTATTTTTATTGTCGTTATTGTTGTTGTTGTTGTTATTATTATTATTATTATTATTATTATTATTAATATTATTATTATTATTGTTGTTGTTATTACCTCCACACACAGATTTGTACTAGCAAAAAGGTAATATTTTGCATTACATTACATTGTAACACATTGTAAGGTTTGTTTTCTACACTAAAATTGCCAATTTATTTAATAATCACATACAGTACAATTTGTCTAACCCGGAATTGATCGGGACAAAAAAATATTCTGGTTTAAGGAGGTTTTCGTTTTACGCAGGGTTGTCTACTTTATGACACTTGTTTTATTGATATTTCCATTCTGAAACTAGTAAATTACACGACTATTATAATTATGGAAATATATTAACATATAAATTTATGGAAAAAATGACCAATAAATGAACATTAAACATATTTCTGACAATTAAAAGAAAAAACCTCACTACTTGTGGACCAAAATAATATTATTTTTTCCCTCTTTCATCTCCAGTTTTTTGGTTTTTGCTTTTTCCCCACTTACTAACACCTTTTCAATTGTGTTTTCTGGAATTGAAAAATTTTAATATTTAGGTTTTTATGGTATTCTTCAACCATTGTTAAACTGGTAGTGAAATTCATGAAACACACCACCTCACAGCAACGTGGCTGCAACGGGACTGCTCACCGTCTCTTTCAATGCACAATGCATCCCAACCCAGAGTACATGGCCTTGACCACTGGGGTCAACACAAGCCATGCCCATGCACCTGCCCATGCTCAAATTTTATGCTGCTAACTCACACCACTGTGCCAATTGCATTCAGTACACAGAAATTCCATTTTTGGAGACACATTTTTTCCTCTTAAGGCAAGTTTCTGACTTGTACATTTTCTGCTTTAGACAGATTTAACTGCATTATACTTCAATGAATTCATTCTCCTCTGATAATTTTTACCCACAACTATTTGTATGAAATTATACACTCCTTAAAATTTTAAGTCATTACACTCAAGATTTAAACAAAATATATCTACCCTAAAATTACCACTGATTTTATCTACCACTCAGGACCTAATAAAATAAAGAGGCAGGCACTATAGTACTTGTCTCTTTGTTTGATTAAATAAATCCTGTCTCAAAACACTTTATTGCACTGTTCATTTCCTCTGAATGCTAGACTTTATATTATCCTGCAAATCTGGTCTGTTTCTTTTCATCATAGGGCCAGTACCTTGGGAGACATCTTGACAAGTTCAGATAAGCAACACAAACTCAATGTATTGCGATGATTTTTCAGGGATTCATTCTCTAACAGTATTGTAATTAACCCTTATTAGTCTTACGTTAGATCAGATCATCAACATTTTTCTTCAATAAACTCTGAAGGTGCAAAGCAAAAAGCAATTCCCATGATGCAAAAACAGGGCTCGAGGACGAGACGGAAAGAGATGAACATTCATTCACATTAGAATGGAAGACAAACATCACAAATATAAGAACTCTGACAGAAGACAAGGGAAAAGGCTCAGTGGAAGTAAATTAATGGAAATTTTCAGAAAACCATCAATTCAAGGAAAAAAATAAGAGGGAATAACAAGGAAAAGGAAAGCCAACTTGTTTGTAGCTTACGTACTTGCGTATCCTCAGCTCCAGTGCCACGCCTGACACGCTCTCCTTGGGCACATGCTCTAGGCGAATGGTGGTGTTAACAAACTTCACCTTCACCCTGCTCAGAACTGTCACAAAATCAAACAAATCACACACATCATAGCAAGAGTCAAGCTTATAATCATTAAAAGTGTTCACAAAAAAATATTTTTGTTATGAAACTGTAATGTAGAATCTCCAATAAAATTTTATTTGCAGAAAATTTAGTTAACTTTTTTTATTTTATTCCTTTCTTACTATTCTTTCTTATTCTTTTCATATTTCCATTTTTATTCCTTCTTTTATTTTCTGTCTGCATTTCTTGTGATAAATCCAAAATTCATTCACAAATTCATTAAATTAATGAAATTATCCTGAGCATGCAGGTTAAGAGTCCCATCACAGATATGTTTCTTTTCCAATTCTCATTCAGAAGATTAACTACTGAATAATGAAGGTTCTACCAAATTTTCCTAGTAATTACTACGGCAAATGATGTCATATATCATGTTTGGAAAATGTTTTAAATACTTCATTACACATACAAATCTAACATTTCATGTGATTTCATAGAGTTTAAAAAATGTACTGCCTAAACACACTCAATGTAACATGGCTATTAGTTTTTGGTGGAAATAAAATTAACTCATTGACTTTACACTCCCATGCCCAGATAATATTTCAAGTAAGATAATTTGAAAATTAACATTTAATTCTAAAATATATATAAAAACAACAACAAAATATCCAATTTTTTGCATTCTTTGGCATACATGTATTATTATTATTATTAATTATTATTATTATTATTATTATTATTATTATTATTATTATTATTTATACAGAAAATAAAATGTCATACATAAACAAAAATAAGTTTCAATTATTGGAAAATAGGGATTAATGACTACTGCATAACAGGTGTTGACAAGTTCAATGCCCAAACTTTTCATTCCTAAATTCTATAAACTATTTATTTTATTCCTATAAAATTTATTTTTGCGTAAGGCAACTAGGCCTTCAATATTTTCAGGGAGGTCATATACCCTCTGCGCACACTTCTGAGGATTACACTAGCTATTCATCACTAGCATAAAGCCTTGTGCTTGTAACGACACAGAAATGCTCCACTATGGAATTAAAATTATTGGATTACATCAACTCGTTCCTCCAACAGTTCCTGTTTATTCAAATAATTAATTCTGCTTTTTTATTTCTCAAACAATATGAATCACTACTGAATAAGTGAAAGTGAGTTGTTTGACTCACAAATTAACTTATTATCAACACAACACAACTGACATATTGACTCCTGAATTTAACATACGTCTATATGCAAATTTCTGAGTCTGCCTGCTGATTTATTTTATATTGATTTTCCTCCATTGGAACTGATTTTAATAAAGAATACCTTTTTTTTTAATTTGAAATATTAATTTTGTAAAATATTTCTTATTTTATTTATATATACCTTTAAAACTGAATGAATAAACAAAATAAATAAGTGTTACTAATATATTTTTTTTTAATTTATCACAATATATGGACAATTTGTCCATTTACGTACCAAAATTAGAAAGAAAATACAAAATGTATGTATGAGTAAATCTGAATCAAAGAACAATAAAAATATTTTAAAAAAAAGAAAATAATTAGTAAATATTCCGTAACCGTTCTGTTGTGCCTCTATCAGTATTATAATTATTTTTACAGCTATTACCTGATATTCCAAATCCCTGTTTAAATTTTAATCTAATCTTTCCGGCACAAGCAGCATTGACACTGAAATATTTATATAAGGATCATGGGCTTAAGTCTGTCCTGTACGGAATAGGGAAATAATATTTACCATTATCTTTTGATGATGGGAGGGGAAATTACCTTTCTTTATCTTCAAACAAAAAAACAACAACATACATATCATTCAAATATATTCGGACCAATGATACTGTTAATTTATTCTAATGAATATTAAGTTTCTCTCTCTAATTTCAATTTTTACAAACTTTGTTATTATGATGATTACAAATTATGGTGATGATGGCCATCGATACTGCATAAGACTTAATTTCTTTTATAATTTTGCTTTATCTTAATTTTACTTATTAACTAAACATTCTTGGCCTTGAACAACTCACTTCTGCAAGGACTCTGTTTTTAAATACTTAATTTCTAAACTTTCCTGATGGTGAGGAAGCATTGCAATCTTGGCTATGAGAAGAATCACTCCGGCCAAGTGCCATCCTTCCACCATTTCTGTGATTCCGCGTTGAAATCGAATCTCCGTATGTTTTTGTTTACCGTCCGTGTCCTACTTTCATTATCTGTCTATGTTTGTGTCTCAAAATTCGCATCTACAATCACGACATATCCTAACTTATCGTTTATACAGTTCATGGATGTGCATCTTCCATCTGGCAGATCACATGAAATCTTTTTCAAAACTTTTTTATGCCAGTCACAGTGACATATTTTCACTCTACCAAAACATGAAAATTGCCAGCACATGCTACACAGTGTTGTCGGCTCTGCATCTATCATCCCTCTGTTGTATCTCCAGTCAGTCTAACTTGTGACGAGTCTGAATGGACCATCAAAATTCACAATAGTAAACATTTACTCAATAGATATAAAATTATAAAAATTCAAATGTTCTTCTCCTTGAATCCAACAAAAAAGACACAGTATTATCATGAAAAAAAAAATAATAATAATAACATAATAATATAATAAATATAATATTTTAAGTACGTACTTTTTTATTTTAATATCAACCTTAACTTAAGAGCACCTGAATGGCTACCAAAATTAATTTAACAATACTCAATATGAAACTCTGATAGAGGTAGCTACCCTCGCATCAACTGCACGATTTCCATCCTAATGATACTCAAATTGAAGAAAATAATGAAAAAGGCCTAATACTAGTATTAAATTGAGACTAGAAAGTTGTGTTCCCAGTCTAATTTCACTCCCTCATGCACATATCAAGCAAAATAATTAATTTTAGAATAATATAATATTATTGAAACTTAATGTTACTGGTAATGTTTTTCCCAAGAACATGTTTACCATTCCACTTAATTCTCTTATCAGTTACATATTAAAGAAAATGGGCATTATTTTGCCAATTGAAGAACATTTAAGTTACCTTTCACTTAAGTCAACAACGAAGAAAACTCATTTCAATTTCCGTGGATTAAAAATTACTCAAAGAGACTAAAATCAAATCTTCACTCAAAACCCCACACAATCACATATAGGAGTGCAGTCAAAATACTTTTCAGGTTCTAATTTGTTTGGGGTAGTATTTTAGCAACACCTCAGCTGCATCATACCGCAAGTAACCCTCTGTAAACCACAAGACATTCTCATGAAAAGTTAAATTTTGTTTTTAAATATGTTTTTTAATCAATGGTATCAAGTTGTGTTCCCAGTCTAATTTCACTCCCTCATGCACATATCAAGCAAAATAATTAATTTTAGAATAATATAATATTATTGAAACTTAATATTACTGGTAATGTTTTTCCCAAGAACATGTTTACCATTCCACTTAATTCTCTTATCAGTTACATATTAAAGAAAATGGGCATTATTTTGCCAATTGAAGAACATTTAAGTTACCTTTCACTTAAGTCAACAACGAAGAAAACTCATTTCAATTTCCGTGGATTAAAAATTACTCAAAGAGACTAAAATCAAATCTTCACTCAAAACCCCACACAATCACATATAGGAGTGCAGTCAAAATACTTTTCAGGTTCTAATTTGTTTGGGATAGTATTTTAGCAACACCTCAGCTGCATCATACCCCAATTAACCCTCTGTAAACCACAAGATATTCTCATGAAAAGTTAAATTTTGTTTTTAAATATGTTTTTTAATCAATGGTACATGTGTAACTGTCACTTTGTGTTGTTGTTTAGATCAGTGGTGAGAATGATTCAGTTAGGGGCACTGAAGAACAATCGGTGCAAATGCTGTTAAACCTTTCTCGTATCCAATAACCTACCTGATTCAAGATGTAGTCAAAGTGATAAGCAGTAACTGAATATCGTTTACATTTCTGAACCAGAATTCTATTATTTAATGACTTCAATTATTTGTTAGCAAGATACAAACAAAAGTCATTGTAAGATTTTAAAAGAACTTTGAGGTTAAGTTAGTAATATTTTTATATTTTATTTAATAGGTAGTTATTATATATTTATAACATATATATAATTGCATTACTTGTTAACTATGCGGCTAGGCCAAAGGCCTTAAAGACATTGCAATACCTATATCACCCCAAATGGGCTCTCCATCGCATCAGAGCCATGAAAGAGAGACCATAAGGTATGGATGAGGAAAAGCTACCATCAAAAGACAAGTTGGTAATAAGTATATTCCTATGCTTTTCCTCCTACTTTCTGCTCAATGCATATTTTCTTTGATTTAATGTGTCCTATTTATGGACATTAAGGAAAAATAATAATTCATTTCCATTAGTTGGAAATTCAGGCAAATAAAAATAGAAAATTTATAGTAAAAAGAAATGTTGGAGTTCCACGAACTAGTAAATAAGTATATGATCCCTTTTCTTTTTATCGGCATAATAATAATTTTAAAGAAAAGGGATCATATAATGATTTACTTATTTTCAGAACATATGGTGGACCAATAATAAAACGTATCACACACTAGACCTGGTTTGCCCATGTCCTTCTTTAGTCCCTGGTTCATGAAGGATAAAGAAAAGGGAAATCTACTCTATGTCACCCAGGAAGAGAAGAATAATGAAGATTGCTAAATTAAAAAACTTCATTACCTTGCCAATCTTTAAGAACTTAAGAGCTTTAAGAACCCTGGTCAAGGTTATAGAATACACAACAAACTTTCTTTACCTCACTGACTAAAATGTATTTGAAAAAATAAACACACATAACATTTTTTAATAATAAATTAATTATACTTCTTCACAATACTGAATTTTAATCAGTGTTGTAACAATAGTTTGTTGTAGAATGTACTGCCCAGATGAAGGAACAAAGTTCCAAAACATTGGTAAGGTAAACATTTTTTCAATGGACCAATTTCCCATTAGAACATTTTTCTGTTGGTTTTGATTTACGTGTGAATCTGAGAAGAAACCAAAGAAGAGCTATTCTCAGCAGTTGCTGGTCAGCACAAAGCTCCAAGCCCCCCACAGAAACAGGAGTATGTACAATGTAAAATAAAACGTGAAATGAATTCTCAATGAGCTTACCAAGAAACAGCCCATTTTCATGTAAAAAAAATAAATCAATAAACAAAAATAATGATTGGCCATTGTCTTGAATTTGTACATCCACCTGTTATTCTAATGTGAACCTGTCTTCCCTCATTTTATTTTATACAGACAAAAATTCTAAACAATGTTCTAATAACATGAGAATGGCATTTTAAAAGCACCGCAACAGCCCCTATGGTCTAAATCCAGAAAAGAATAAATGAAGCATCACTTACTGGAGTCGATGGTCTGCGCAAAGAGCTCCAGGCCCTCTAAGGGCTGCCCCTGGTCCACAGCTTGTTCCTTATTCCCTTCACTGCTTTGCTTCAAGCACTCCTCCGCGATCTGCATGCTTGAGCTCATGGAGCTCCACATCGACTCGAACATGGACACCCCTGCGACACAACCCGTTGGCTCATCCCTGGCTGCCAGCCAGAACTTATCAGACACTTTGAACTACACACACTTTGTTATAGAACAACCCTGCAACTTTTGACCAAAAAATGCTTTCAAACATAATCATAATATCAATGGGGTTTGGATTAAGGAAAGAAAGTTTTGTTATTTTTTTGTGAAAATGAAGTTATATTGCTTAGAGACAATACACAAAATCTACAATTGAAATGTCAAATGTAGTATAAAAATGTAAGGAGTTCTATATTTTTGAAATATTCTCTGATATGCTGTGATGGCATGAAATTTCATTACCAGTTTTCTACAAACTTATTTTTATGATTTAACATCCCTTCAATATTTAAAGACCTAAGTGCCTAATGAATGAAGTTAAGTGTCTAAATTATGAAGTCTCCAGACAATCCAGAGGGATGGTTCTGAATTCACTCAAAAGCTTGAAAAATCTGGTTTACTATAAAGTTCTGATCAAGAAGATTAATCATTTAATTTCAATTTACATATTTTAAAAATATTGGTAATGTAAAATGAATGATCACTGTTTATTATTATTAACTACTATTTCAATTTTTCAATTAATTAAATAGTCAATGAACATCTCTACCCTTAACTGTTGTATGAAGTTTTTTGTTTATTTAATCAAAGAACATCCCCTGTGATGTTTTATTTTACCCAGTAAAAAAAGCACCAAACCAGGGAAAATATACCCTTCTCTCTTCACTAATGGAAAGATGAGCATGAAATTAAAAATACAATAGAAATGTCAATGACAACCTCACTTTTAGAAGATACAACTAAATAAAACACGAAAGAGGCTTATCTGAATAAAGATGATTTCAAAATTAGCACCTTTCCCTTGATGTCAAAGGAGATAAGCATGCTGTACATTACCTGTGTCAGCCCGTTGCTTGGGCTGCACAGTGAGTAGTAGACCGTTAACTTCCACATAGCTTGAATCACTGAGAAGGGAGGCCCATGGTATAGACACAGACATCTCAGATATGTAGCCATCCACAAACTCCACAGGTAGATTTTGTTGCTCTCCCAATTCATTGAGGGCCTAAAAATCAAAAGGTAGAATTAACATTGTGTTTTCACTATTAAAGAGTTACATTTATTCAGTGTCATGGAAAACAGCACTAATGCCACAAAAGGGCCATTTGAGACAAAGGATCGAGACATTAAACTGAGCTATTACAAACAATTGAGGGCAACCAAAGAAAATTACATTGAGGAATTTGCATGAAACAACTCACCTGAACGTCAAGCTTAACACATGAAACAGATCCAATACCATTGTATAGATCCACTGTCAGCTGATCCAAGGTCAGCTTTTCTTCCAAAAATTGTCCCAAATAACGTTGCAGCAAATATCTACATGCTCGTTTCTTAATACTTTCAGACCACGGAAGGTACCACGGCATTTTGGCAAAAAATTATCCGTCGTAGACACAACTACGAAATTATTACGAACAATAGCAACAGCTCATAGACACACATGCTTCATTGTCCTGCGAACGCGAATGACGTCAATTGTTTTGTTTTGATTCCTCTCAGCTGTAGTGGATAGAGTGTCAATCGCGAAATCATTGCCTGCACAGAAAACCATTTCCCTGATCATGCAGAGAGGGCGACAATGGAATGTATTGTGAGAAGAAATGCGAGAAGAAAGGAAAGCCTTTCGTACTGTGCAGTTCGTTTATTCGAGTGCGCACACTATCGACCTTGATTGCCGGAAATGACAGCGCGAGCGCTCTGACGGACATGTGTTCCCACAACTGGCGCAACGCAGTACGTGCGATTGTGCGCACTTTAATTTTGGTTGATTTTGTCAAGTTATCGAGATTGACACAACAGATGCATATAACCGATGTCGCTCGGCGGCGTGAGGGAACTGGGAGCTGATACCGTTTTGGCTGATATTGTTTTTTTGAAAGATCAAAAAACATTATTTTGTTAGAACTTAACGCTAACTGTCAAACGATCCATTTGCGCAATTAAAATAAGTTTGAATTGAACGAAATTTATTACAGAAACTTCTTACGTCATACAGAACATTATAATTAAATAACGTTATGTTATGTGTGCAATTGAAATTCTTTATTTACAATGTTATGTATGCATATGTTCATTTAAATGCCCCAAAGGACCTTTCATTTGAATCCTTAATGAAGAAATTAGGTCTGAAATTTGCATAGTAGAGCATATTGTGTCCCTTGAACACTAAATTTTAATCTCTTATTAAATTACAATTTATCTTACAAACATTTGAGTGAACTTTTTAAAATATTACCTATGTCATTAAAAAATTATTTTATAACATCAAATACTTATTCTTATATAACTTACAATGCGGTTTTATCTTTAAAATGCACAAAAACTGGAGGAAAAAACAAACTGTTTTTTAAGAAAAGAAAGAAAAGCAATTAAATCATTTCAATAACAGTAACAAAGAACTTCATCCAGGATTATTTCCAGCAAGCCAAAAGTTTAATTCTGAATTTTCTTTGGGTGAAGGGAGGTGGTTTTGTCCTTCTTTGACAGACCTATCCTGCGAAGTTTCTGAGTAGCTGGTTTTAAAGTTAAGAAGTCTTCATAGGGTCTCTGTGCTACTGTTTCTGTCACTCTAGGAAGATCCCTCCATTGGAATACATGACTCCATAAGCTAGCATCTGTAAAAGATACATCGTAACATAGTTGAAAACATTCCATCAACTCTTCGAATCAAATGGTACATTGGTTTAACTTGCATGGCCAATTATATTTTCTCATTTCCAAATAATTTTAGTACCCTAAAAATCTCTCTTTGAATTCGATTAGTGACTTAGGCTATTAATAATCATTTAAAAAAAAAAAGTTGTACAAAATAAATTGTATTATGAATTAAATTATTAGTAATAAAAGTTAAAATCTCTTTGGTAATGAAGAAATTAAGCATTGTTGATATGAAACATTTTAACAGAAAAGGTATATTAATGAGCTAACTATTAGGTTTATCCTTTAAGAGGGATCAGTCCAAAGTATCTTTTCCTGCTTATGGCGATTCTAATTAACAAGATCTTAATAAAATATTGTGCAATTAAGTGAAGGAGAATGCTCCCTAAGATTAGGGAGATTGGAAAATGGGACCAACATATAAAGAAGTGATATGTTACCTGTTGGAACACTTGTGCCCGTTTCTGTGTTGCTGTCATTAGCTTGTGGAATGTGCAAATGATTGTCAGTATCTGAATTTTGTTCTTCTGAATCCAAAATGTCACAATCTTTGTTCTCTTTGCATGAGACAAAATTGGTACACTTTGCTCCTGTTTTAATTTGTATAGAATATGCATTTTCTTTATTTGAATTACACATCTTGTCTGTGTATTTGCTAGGAAGACAGTTTTGATTAAAACTTCCTTTTGGCCGATAGAGTTCTGTACCACAATCTACTTTACGGGCATGCGGTATCATCTCATAAAAGTTTTTAAGTTCTCTAAGAGTAGATCCATTTTCAGTGCAAACATGCAAAGATGCATGAGAACGGTTCCATGCTTCAAGAGAGTCAGTGTTTAGATTGTCATTTTTTATGAAATTTACAGTTTGAGCGTACTCTTGTTTTGCATTTTCTTTGTCAACTTTTTTTTCCAGTGATGCAGTAATTTCACACGTTTCAGGTGCAATACTACTAGATGAATTTGAGATAGTTATCAGCACTTTGTTATTTACACTCAAAAGTTCATTAGCAATTGTTTCAGAAGTTTTGCGGAATTTTTTCATCTGGGGCACATTTGGATCAAAGATCTCTGACTGAGAAGTTGAATTTTTCAAGTGATGCAAAGTGTCCAAGTCAAGGGCTGCAATAGATCTGCTCACAGTGCACCTTTTACTTGCAAGGTCTTTGAATGCTTCACACTTGTGATAGCCCAGGCAATTGCATGCATGAACCATTGGAGGAGTTGTTTGCACACCAGTTTCTTTGTAAGAGAGAATTGGTGAGCTGTCCACTTCAAATAGTTCCATTGCATTGTCTATGTCCATATCTAAGGAATCTTTATCAATGGGATCATTAAAGGAAGTTTCAATACCACAGCCATTTTTATTTGTCAAACATGATTCTGTAGCCAATGATCCTTGGTCATTATTCAAAGGTTTAGTTGTTTTTGTCCAATAGGACAAGGTTTTAGAATACAAATTGGGATGAAGGAGGGAGCAATTACTTTCAAAATGTTGCAAATTGTTTGAATTTCTCATGACCAACATTTTTTGCTGAGAATAGCTCTTGGAGTCAACTGATTTATTGGTACCACCCTTAATCATGATAGAAGATGAATTTTTGAATGTTAACAAATTGGATTGAAATGAATACCTGTCTAAAGTTGTTTGCTTCATTGCAATATATTCTGGAGTTACCTTCATTGAAATTGAATTATAAATTTTTAAATTTGATCTCAGTTTCTTTTTCTTTTCGATATTTGTCATGTTAATTAACCTATAATTTCTGTTTTCTCTGAGGGCTTGTTCTTTATCTGAATTACTGAACATAAAGTGCTGAGTGAAAGATTGAGAGCAGGTGGGGGTTTTATGTTCATTTCTTAAAATGCCATCAACAACTTTCCTAATGTCATATTCTTCCTGGGCTTCAAAATTATCAGGCCCATTATATTCAGGAAGGCTAAGTTTATTCTGAATTTGTCCTAATGCATGTTCAAATGCTATAATATTAGGCTCCATCATGCCATTTATTCCAATTACTGTATTAACTGTAAACAAAAATCCTTCTCACAACACTATAAAACCATTTACCAGTACTAAAAAATAAAAAAAAAGTCAAGTACCTGGAAACATCATTTCTTCCTTCAGAGATAAACAAATTTTATTAGTATCAGATTGCATTATAATTTTTTTGTGTAAAAAATTTACTCTACAGAATTATTCAAATCACTAAAAATTATTACCACACTTATGTACACCTTTTTGGACGTTTGTGGTTAGGTAATACACTATTGTAGATGGTGTTCTGTCAACAGGTAACAATTCAAAAGTTGACAATGCAGACAACATTCGAAACATTAGGTGGCCCCAAGTGTGCAGGGCCTCCTGTAAGTTTTTTTAATAAAACAATAAAGGAAGTAGAAGTGTTGGGTAAAGATAAAGACTCAATGTATTCAAAGACAATAAAAAGAAAGCGAATGTGTAACCAATGTTTACATATATTTCACATAAAAAATAGTAATCTTATCTGAAAAACACAATGCAATGATGTGTTTGTTCTCACCATAGTTCCATAGCTCTTATGACACACACACACACACACACACACACACACAATAATAAAAATGAAAAAATCAAAGAACATTTGAAGTATATTTTATCATACATACACATCAAATGTTAAATGTAATATCAGCTGACACAACCATTTTAAAAGTGAGAATCATTTAGTCAATTATCTTGTCAAGACTTCTTAGCTTCCAAAAGGTTTTCTTAAAAATTCATAAAAAAACACAAATCAGTGTAAACAAATCTTTAAACATGATCCTTGGCTTCAATACATATTGCTTCTGAAACATGAGCTTTCAGTGAATATTATATCTTACTTGCAAATGTGACAATGTGATCATGCAGACAAGCATATCAATGTTCTTAAGTGTAATTAAAGTTTTTTAAACCATATCTCTAATATCTACAAGAGCATTAAATAAATATAAAAATTGAATAATAAGATAACTTAAAACAAATTTAGGCCAATTCTTACATTTCAAAAGGCTATATCTATAATTTGAATGTCGCTTTCATAGAAAATTTCAAAATTATAAAAAGAGAGAGGATATAAAAAATGTAAAGCATTTCAGTCTGTAGAAAAAATCTGAACACTTGCTTTTACAAGCTTTACAATATAGAACTTTGACTTTCTCATCACATTATTGATACTGCAACCTTATTGTTCTTGTTCCAAAATCTTAAGCGATCAGGTTTCCAATATTAAATTAATATTGACTCTCAAATTTTAACAAGAATTAACAAACATTAACCAAGAAAGTACATTCTACATTAAGAGTTTGTTTTGTTCCACAAAGAAGATACAAACAATTATGTTTCACAACTATTATGCACTCCCCCCCCCCCTCCAATCCTGTGAAACTGACAAATATTTTTTTCTTATTTAAATTAGAAATGAAAATAGAAATATAAAATACTTTTGACATGCAACCCTTCAGACCATCTTTAAGAAGTATTAGGGTGTTACAAGTGAGAAATAATGTCCCATCTCCTTTCACCATTCAGAAACGGTATAATGCACTACAAAAATACAAGAAAATATATTCATTTTTCATGGATGGTAAGAATTCATTTGGTAACAAATTTCACAATGCAAGATGCAAAATGCAATGCAATATTAATCCTTATATGAAAACTGTGAACCAACATGGTGAACAGCAAAATCATAAAAATGAGAAAAGGAGTGAATAAGTTCAAAGATCCAATTTCACAGTTTAGTGAGATTTTTGAAGCTTAATATATAAAGCAAGCTCTCTTGATAATGGGAGTCTTCTTACATTTAAAATTACAATAGATATGCCCCAAACAAACTATTGTTTGGAGCATACCCATTTTACAGAATGAAGACAAGATAATAACAATATTGCATCTTAAAATACATAACAGTTTACCATTATTTACACACTTTTATAATAAATTTAACTTCAGTCAGTCTGGTTCAGTGAAGAATAGGCTTTTCTACATCATCCTTCAATTTCTATTTCACAAAGCAACTCAACGAACATTAACACAAGGAAGCTGACATTATTTCATTAGTTATTTCTGGAAAACAAACCCCAAAATTAAGTTCATAAAACAAAACATGGCATCAAACGAAAGAGCACTGATCATTTGAATGAATTCAAAAGGAGAATGTATTTCTTTCCACGGATTTCATTTTCAATGCATAAATGTTTTTGAACAACTAGAATCAAATACGACAAAGTAGTTTTCTTTAAAGAATTAGAACTAGAAAATTATATATATTTTTTTAAAACATTAAGGTATATCCTAATTGTGTTATAAATGGAAATATTCTACAACTCAGAGATCACAATGTGAAAGAATGTAGTTTTATCATATAGAGTTCTATCCTACATTTGCAAATTCTTGATATCTTCACAAATAAACAAATCAAGAAATTCCTAGCCACTGGTTCACCAAAGAGAAATTTAACAATAAGTATTCAAATTGATAGAAACAAGAGTTTTGTAAATGGATTTTTGCCAGGAATCTGCTTCCACTGGGGGATGTTTTTGGCTGACTTTTTTATCATATACTAAAAAGTAGGTCATATAGTAACCATCTCCATCTCCACAGCTGAGATTTCTGTGACGGCAGGAAGAATGAGTCAAGCCAAAAAAAATAGGTTGTTCCAAAACTGGATGTTACTTTTGTATTTCAAAGAAACATGGAATTAAGTATGATATGCAGAAAGACAATACTTATAAATTCTATCATTCAATTAACACTGAAATTCAAATCCCTCCAGTAAATTAGCCACCGTCAAGAATGTAGACACTTGCAGTTGCCAAAGAATGAAACAGCACCTCAGGTAACTGAAATACAATGGCACATTTAGTAATGGCTGGGACAGAGATGTCAGAGTGATGTCGTTGTGCCTTGACAAAGTGATTGTCAACACATCAATGGTTAGGTTGGACACAAAGACTGTTTGTTTCCCAAGAAAAGTATTTGAATACAAGTCAAGTGGAAGAAGACTCAGAAGGCAGACCAAGAAAACTACAGGATGACAAGAAACACCTCGGAAACACTGAAGAAATGAAACGGAAATTTCCAAAAGGCCTAAACTATAAATATTGATGATGACGATTTAATTGTATAGACTTACGAAAAAATTTAAAAATGGGTACATCATTTGCCAAATCTTTATTAAGCCTCTTAATAAGGGTTTGGAAAACATTTCAAAATAAACCAACAAAAGAATGTAGTTTATTGAAGCAGTCACATTCTGAGAACACAGAATTGCCTAAACAAGTAACAATTGAGCAGAAGGAAGCAACAGTTTATTATTGAAGTTCTTCAGGAACTCTTTAGTAACATCTCAATGGTGAGCAAGAGGATGGGAACTTTTTTCTTTTGTTTGTGGAAATGAGAGGCCTATTATGGTAGAATACAACAAAACCTCTACAAATAGTTAAGGCCTGTTAACACAATCCATTGCAATGCACCCAACTTCATGTTTCTACGAATACATAACAAGCTAAAAACATATATAAGCAAACTATATTACAATATCTGAAAACATTACAAAATATTAAGACGTTATGTAAACATTGCTAAAAATATTTTCTATAACAATACAATAAAATAGAACTGTGTTAGGACACACATCACATTTTGATTATGTGCAATCCACAAAAAAAGAGATTACTGCCAATGCCAATATGAACAAATAGTCTTCATAGTTTACTGCAATTCCTTGGTGAGTATTTGTGACAAAGATACAATAATTCATAAGAGACTAGGAACTGCCATCAGCTCACTCTAGGAAGATTATTTTCTAAAGAGGAAGTCCCCATTGGTAGATACTCCACACCCCATGAGCAGTTGAAGGTAAGTGGGTCTCTACACTACAAAACAAGCACCTATAGCTAATTTCACACAGAATCATAAATAAGCAACACATGGAACCTTGGAACTATCAACCAAACCATTCTATTCTCGTACTTATGCTCTCCCAATTGCATTTTCACAATTTCTTTTCATAATTTTGAACACATAACTTAAATTCTTTAAAAACTTCAACAGAAAGGAAGCAAGAGCACTTCATATACATAAAAAATTGCAGAGAGAACCTTGTATCTGAAGTTGTAAAAAGTAAGATTCAACTTGCTACAAGCAAGGAATTACATTGCTCCAAACTAATTATTGCAAATGAGAGAGAGAGAGAGAGAGAGAGAGAGAGAGAGAGAGTTTGGAAAGAAAATGAGAAAGTCACAGCAACAACTGAAAACCAATGCTATCTCTTTTGCCTCCTTTTTATTCAGTAATCAATGTTACTATCTTTCATTGCCAATTTCTTGACATCACAAGGCACAAAAATATATTTCTACCATAATTAGTTATTTGGACAAACAACATAAGATTACGTCATAAAATTACTTTATATATATATAAACTTGTATTTGGGATGCCCTTATCGATAACATTCCAATATTCTTGACTAAATTAAAATTCACTGATGTTATAGCATAATGAAAAATTTCCTTCAAAGAAAAGTTGCTTCTCTTTGAACTGAACAAACATTCTTGAGCTATCAAGGATTTCTTCATACTAAGAGTAACTAACAGTAACAATAATAGCAAACAGCCCCCCTTCCGTTCCTCATTGGAATTCGCAAATGCATTTTGCACATCACCAGAGCCTCACTCTGTGTCCTGTGGCCCTTTCTCGTCTGCTTCCACATTAACTTCACCATTCGTCGGTACGTTTGTGGTGCTTGTAGAGGATGTAGGTCCTCCTCCATTGATGAGCTTCTGGCGCTCACGATACATGGATGCTCTAAGGTTCTGCAATTGGTGATAGCGACACAGCTTCAGGAGGGCGCATACCGACAGCCCCACCCATATGGCAAAGGAAGCCCAAGTGCCAAACTGAGCAGTTCCCATCTCAATATAGAAGTGGGTGGTGTCGATGCCATCTTTCTCGTCAATCTGCTTGCCTGCTGCCACCTCACACCTGTAACACAAAGCACCATTTGTCTTGAATCTTCCAAGCCCACGAGCCCACCTGGGGTAACCAAAGGCACACACTTTTGGAACCTGCAACAACCAGCTTCTGAAACAAAAATTCAATTCATTCAAAGCACCTGCAACAAGAATTTTCGATCAACACTTGGCTTTTTAGAATGGAAGTTTTTAAAACATCTTAAATGCTATGGATAAATTAGCACTATAACATTTTTCTATTCACCAAATTGTTAGGAAATAATATTTTAAAAAGCATAAACTGTCTAATGTCTTTTTGGATAAGCATGACCCTTACTAAAAGATGAGAATGTAACAATGTTTACCTGCCAGACATGCATATCTACCAATTCAAAAACTTCAGTGGCCAAGTAATCACAAGTTTTATTGATTCTTATCTTTTGTGTAGATCAGCAATGACCTAATAAAGTGAAGAGCATTATTGGAATGTTTCTCTTCCACATTCAAGAAAACTCATAGCCAAAAAACCAACAACCCTGATATTCAAACTTCAGGATTAATCTGGACTAATAGATCTCAGAATTTCAAGGACAAACTATTTTTCTTTCTTAGTACAGCTGTTCGAAATTAATTACCAACACCTTCCCGACATCTAGAAACCTCCTTCACCATTACAACATGTAAGTGGACTTGTATTTAGTAAATACCTAATGGTGCTTGTTTAGAGAACTGAGACAATTGAGAACAATCCTGGACAGAATCTATAAAAAATAAAAATCCTACATTACCCCACCTACATCAAATAAGAAGTGACAATTAATGCACTGTCTACTCCAATATTAAAATAGGCACCAAACAAAGAGTTGAAATGGAAAAATCACTGTCTACATACAAAATGATTTTCAAGGGGGAAAGTCATAATATTTCAGCATTTTTATTTCTTTCTGTGTTCTTTTTCATATTTCTTACTCATATTTTTAACAGTTTGTAGTAATTAAAAATTAATATGAGAAAGTTATTTTCAATTAATTTTTTACCGAGACACATTCAGGGAAGTTTCTTTACACGAAATACACAAAAAAGCTCTCTTAAGTCTAGAACACGGTACAACTTAAGGAAGCCATTTAAACTGGCACTTTGCAGCTCTCCGGTGAGGGGAAAGTCCACAGAGGGGATGAGTGATTAGGGGTTCGTGAGGGGAACATTCCGGTGGGGAGGGCCAGTGAGCAATGTATGTAACTTAGTAGATACTTATAATAAGCAAAGTGAAGGCAGTTTCACCAGTGAGGCTGCCGCTTAATTTCTTTCAGAGAACTTAGCGTAATTTGATGGCCGCCACACTTCTCTAAGGGGTACAGTGCTTCTACTTTAATCACATTGCTCCTGGCTCCCTTTTGCGCCAGGCCCCTGGCTGCCCCCAGCTCTTCAGCCTCTTCCTAAAATAAATTCATTGAAAACACATATTCCAAAATATGTTTATGTAGGATATATTAATTAAATTATCATGGATTAATGTCTAACAAATTTGCTAAAGGTCTCAAATTAATCACAACTTCACAACATAACAAACTTCATTATCTTTCCCATTTTTATGTCACCTGAACATCTTGCATTTACATTTTCTGAATATGCTCTTGTCATAGACAAGGCTGAAAATAATGCCTCACTAACTTTACCCTGACTCCCCTCGCGAAGCGCAACCACTGCTGAAAGGACTGACAGGAAACTCTTCACTGCGCAGCTTTGACTTTAACCCAGCCCCGCAATAGATCTGAGAGATCCATACCATGGCAATTTTACGTTCCTGAATTTTTACGATGCACTTACTATCTGATACTTCATGTACTGCTTCACTGTTCTTTTCTGAGAACACCTGGCCTTCTTTTTTATCCTTTTGTTGAATCATTTCCATGTTAAAACTTGATGGCTGTGCTACACGATATCTGTCAGATACGTTGCATGCACTGGCACCAATGGATTGTGAGCTCCTGGCATAAGCGGGACGTATTGATGGCATTATTTTCAGTGATGTCTATGACAAGTGCATATTCAGAAAATGTAATCATTTGTCTCATCAAGGATCGACTGCCACAATTTATTTCCAAAAAGAAAGAAGACATCTGTAGGAAATGAAAATGTGCAAACCTTGCCAAATGAAAAATTCAAAATATTTTTGTAAAAAATGTAAAATATATGTTCCTCTAGAACATGCCAAAATCATTTGTGGAAATTGTATTTAATTTCATTTAATAAGATAATAAGATGTTTAATAATTTTTACATGTTCTTTGTCAATTTATACCTTTCTCACCATTAGCATTCAGACAAAGTTTTTACAGAGTAGGATTCATAAACAATTGCATTGGGGTACATGTACAAACTAAATAATATATGTATTTCAGTAAACAGAGCTTCAGATCATTCACATTCACAAAAAGTTGCAGCTATATCTGAGAAATTCATTGTGAGCACTTTGGCAAGTCTCCCTATTGCGTGCACTACAGGGTTAACAGACCTACACAAAATTTCTGAAGAGCACTCTACAAACTCTCTTGTTCAACCATACTCATTTGCATTTCTTTGGGATAGAAGAAAAAGGAATTCAGTCACAGCAATTGAGACAAAAGCCATAATTCCGTTATTAATCTTTTCTAACAGAACAGAGACTAAGAATCCAAAACTCCACACACAATCAAGGCATCTGAACCAGGTACTCACGAAGGAAATCTTTCAGTCATGTCCTCGCACCATGTGAGGAAACCAAGAGTGACCATGAGGGCAGCAATTAAAGAGGCCACTGACAGCCAGATGTTGCCGATCACATCCACAAATGCCGACACAAATGAGCTGTAACATCATGCAGCACAATTATTCATTAAAGAACTGTCAAATTAATGTTACAAAAAAATACCATAGCACAAAAAAAAAAAACAAAAAAAAAAACATTCTCAAAAAGCCTTAAATTATGTTTATGACTTTAAAAAATTATGCAAGATACTCATTAAAGCCAAGTAATGAATAGGAAATACCTGTCGGTTCCTTTGTGCAAAAACATGGCCATTCGATACAATTGCACGGCTGCTGCGAGAAATAAAACAACACCCACGAAGATGACATAATTGCAATAGATCTGGGAGGCCCACTTTACAAGGAACTGTCCATCATCCTCTCTCCACTCACCAGTAGAAAACAGAAGGCAATGGCCTCTGCAAAAAATAATAAAATATGGGTTTGCAAATCAGTACAACCAGAAAATATATAATTATATATTATTAATTATAAAGGCAAGTAATGAAATTAAGCAAACACCGGAACTGAAAATCAGATAGCTCTTAGAAAGGTGTACATTGCATTGTACATCAACATTTAATAAGTTTGTTTCACATACCTGAATTCATCTTGATGTAAACTCATAGGAACCGTAATGCACAATGACAAAATCAACGCGATAGCATAGCCGGCGATTTGGCTAAGTAGGATGACATTTGACAACGACATGACAAATTTGTTAAATGGGCTCTTTTGCTGCGACCTTGATATGCCGTTAACTTGTCAGCAATAACCTATCGGCATCGACCCTTTCACATTTAAAACAGTACACGATCAGTACAAAAGCCTCTGACCATACCACTTTGTCCACGCAATTGCAAAGAATGTTTCACATGACTTCGGGTAAAGATGGTATCCTTCCTTACAAGATATCACACTGACAAGAGCGCAATTGTTTGTACACAATCGCTTGCAATATGGAGGCCCTTCAGCTGTGTGCTAGCTTCACCATTTGGCTGCCAGGGGCGCCCCTCGAAGCAGCAGACTAGGAAAATGTTACGATGAGCGATACGATGTCAGATCTTCACTGAAATCTCGTCAATCAGTTTTCACGATGTGTTCTATTTTTTTTATTACAGTACTTCAAGCTCATAGTGAATTCATATGCATCATTCACGGTGCATTCCATGGCATGTAAGCAATGAGAATTCGACTTGACACCCCACGATATTCTGAATACCACAATGCCTCTAATTAAAGTAAGGATCTGTGAAATTGAAGTTCATTTCTGGTCCTTAGTTTAATTAGCGGTATTTGGAAAAGAATTTAAGGGTCGTCCATAAATTACGTCACGCTGAGAGGTTTTTGAGGCATCGTTATGTAGCCGAAGAGGGGTGTTAGATTCGTGTTATGTAACTTATTATTTTTTAATTTTTCGATGTAAGTTGAAAGAATTATTTTTTTCAGTCTTGACTTTAATAATATATTAACTAATTATTTTTAATATAAGTAATAAAGTTATGAGTCTAGCTAGTTTGAAGTAGCCCATATAAGACAGTAATTTTTAAAAGACTATATAATTCCTTCTCCTCTCCGGAAGAATGTATAAAAAAAAGTCTTACAACTTTTAAAAACATCAAAAATTGATACCTTAATATAAAGACCCTCCTTTACCTATATCTTGTACACAGTAATCCTTCAAACATGTTAATATCAAAACTTGTGTAATGTCAATAAATAAATATGTGTACCCATTCCAATTATATAAGTACCCACAACATTAATACATTTTGACCATTTATATGCTTGTATGAATTGTATGTATTTGTATAATGACATAACTGTAAAAAATGTGTATTCTTGTGATTCTCGCTTATGACTGTATTGATTCTCGTGATTCTCGCTTATGACTCAGTTGTTGAAAAGCGACCTTAAATAAATAAATTAATTAAAAAAAGTTATGAGTATAAATTGTTGCAATAAATGGAAATTTTTCATCAGATAGAATCTTTGAAGAAAACGCTCAAAACTAATCTCTAGTATATTCTAGAATCCCAATAAATAGTAACAGTTGATTTTGCTTTGATTCAGATAGCTGTTCTAAATAACATGGAATAATAGTTCACCGTCAACAAATTGAAGAAATGAGTTATGGTTAACATTTCAAGGAGAAAGTATTGAAGTAAATTAGCAGTTATAGATTGATTCCTACGGAGACAGTGTTGCAGGTGCTAGTGCCAGAAAAACACATCGGTTATAAATCAAACCATCGCCTTCCCCAATTTACACTTGCGTACACTTTCATTAAAATAGTGGTTTCTGATAGTTCGTCAGCTGTGACGCGTCACAGCTGACGACAGAAGTCACTCCATTTCAATGAGAGTATACTGTCGTGATTAGTTCACGCCGTGCAGACCTATCTATTGGCAAAATGATAAATTATGAAGAGGGATATCTAGTGGAGATTTTCAGAGTTAATATGAGCGACGATGAATAACTGAACTAACCTCAAAAAAAGATTTAAGGTACTTTGTAAGTAAGCTCACTTTTCGGAAGGGTTTTGGTGGCGTAACGGGTAGCGTATAGGCTCTAGGCTATTCGGAGGTTCGAATCCACCTCCATCCCGCCAAATTGACCTTGCTTCTAATGATGACAATTGTTAATCATGAATAATCCGTGTACGATAAAACAATGTCGGATTCCCAAACTGAAGAAGCACGATCTTATAACTTTCAAGAAATTTTATTGTCTCTGTTGTTTCACACTAGCTGCAAATTAATTTTATGAATTTCACGTGTTTTTGAAAGCACACATGTTTAATCAATTCTTCACACTATTGAACTTCAAAATGTGCCTTTTTTGAGTTCTCAATTATCAATAACAATATAAATATTTGAAGTTTAATATTTTATTTTATTTATATCTAAAATATACAATGTGTTTCCTCTCAACAAAATTTAGTAATACAAAATGTAGAGTGAAATATTTCATTAAGCACAAGAGACTTTTCAAAATAATATAATAATTCAGTCAACCATTTCAATATTTCTGACTTCTTCTCTGCAATAAGTTTCGTGGTGCAGACAACTGATTACTACTTATTATAAAACATTTATTGTAATCAGTTATTAAATGTCATTAAAATAAACAGCAGAACACATTCTTTATGATTGAAGCAAAAACCATGATACTGAACTGAAATCATGCAATAGTGCAATATACATGAAGTGTTCGTAATGTTTTCATTAGTAATTATTTAACTTCAGGTACTTTCTTGTAATGATATTAATTTTCATTACTGATCAAATATTTTTAAAATATCACGTTACATTCTCTTTACATTTCTACATTCTCGTTACACTACATATAAAATTCTCGTTACATTTCTTGAAAGATTTACATTTCATAAAAGAAAGAAAGAACAATAAAGGAAACATTTATGAGACAGGAATCTTAAGGAACAAACACCAAACCAATTGAAAATATAACTGAATAAATTCAACGAATACATTCTAATGAAAATTTGTGCTCCCTATATTTACAAACTGAATCATTTACATCCATAAAATCACCATAAGCAAAAATTGGTATTTTTTATAGTCAATATGCAGCTTGAAGACACATTTGATGCAGCAGATTAGTGATTTTTGTAAACTTTAGAATTTTATTAAAACGTAATTAAATATTGATAATTTTAGACAAGGAATCAACAATATAGAGAAGGAAACTAATTTACAATAATTTAATATTTTCAAAGCAAAGACGTCACTCCTCTGAATGTATAATTAAATAGCAGCACTTTAAAATCTATGTAATTGCAGAAAACAAAAAGCATTGAAATACTTTTTTACAATATTTACGCTAGTTCAATGTTATAATTCAAGTGAAGGAAATTAACTTAATTAAGTGATGTGAAAGAAAACATCGTGGTATTCTAATGTAGACATTACTAATAAATTAACACCTACATAAACTGAAGAAAAAAACCGTTCCAACTCTTAACCTGTTCGAAGAACGAAGGACCCTGTGCTTCTACAGAGGCGTTTGCCAGAGGGAGTAGCCCTGGGTGGTGGAGGCGTCTGCTGCCGGGGCGGCCTGTGGCTGCTGCGGAGGGAGGTGGGCGACCGCCTGCACCACGATGGGCTGGCTGCCAGCCACAGCCTGGCTCTGCCCACTGGCCTGTTACCCAAAGTACACTAACAAAAATCTTGAAGTATAATGAACGAAATGCCACATTAGGTCTCATTAGGAAAGAAAAAATCAAGGACTTGAGGAATTTTATTCTACACTGAAAAGCCCAAAAACTGGTACACCAGCCTAATATCGTGTAAGGGACACGCAGAAGTGCCGCAACACGTGGCATGGACTCGACTAATGTCTGAAATACTGCTGGTGGTAATTGACTCCATGAATCCTGCAATGCAGTTCAGAAACTCGTAAGAGTACGTTGCAAGGCATCCCAGATATGCTCAGTAATGTTCATGTCTGGGGATTTTGGTGGCCAGTGGAAGTCTTTACATTCAGAATTGTTCCTGGAGCCACTCTAGCAATTCTGGACGTGTGGGCTGTCTCATGCTGGAATTGCCCAAGTCCGTTGGGAAACACAATGGACATGAATGGGTGCAGGTGATCAGACAGGATGCTTTCGTACGCGTCAGCCGTCAAGAGTCGTATCTAGACGTATCAGGGGTCACATGTCAGTCCAACTGCACACACTCCATACCATCACAGAGCATCTACCAGCTTCAACAGTCCCCTGTTGACACGCAGGGTCCATGGATTCATGAGGTTGTCGCCATGTGAAACGAGACTCGTCAGACCAGGCCAATGTTGGTGTTGACGGGCACAGGTGAGGCGTAAAGCTTTGTGCCGTGCAGTCACAAGTGTGCCTTCGGCTCCGAAACCCCATATCGATGTCTCCTTGAATGGTTCGCACACTGACATTTGTTGATGGCCCAACATTGAAATCTGTAGCAATTTGCGGAAGGGTTGCACTTTTTCACGTGTCATGATTCTCCTCGGTCGCCGTCGGTCCCGTTCTTGCACGATCTTTTTGCGGCCGCAGCGATACCGGAGGTTTGAGTACCGGATTCCCGATATTCGCGGTACATTCGTGAAATGGTCGTACGGAAAAATCCAAATTTCGTCGCGGCATCGGAGACGCTGTGCCTCATCTCTCTTGCAACGACTATCACACCACGTTCAAAGCCACCCAAATCGTGATAAGCATTGTAGCAGCAGTAACCGATCTAACAATGTGCCAGACTCTGATTGTGTAATATAGTCCTTGCTGACCGGAGCACCGTATTCTGATGTTCCAGATCTCTTTATTTCAAAATGCATGGCTGTACCTTTGTTTTTTGCTCTTCAGTGTATATTCTAAGAGATCCAACGAAAGTGAAATGGATATTGAAGTCTTGGGATTAAAATACAGTGGAGCCTCAGTTTTTCAATAATCTCTTTAAATCTGTTAGCCTGAGGCACACACCAAAGCTATGAACAAAATCATTTGAGGAAGTCTCTTACTGGTCGTCCATAAATTTCGTAAAAAATAAAGAGGTGGGGTGAAAATAGAGTTACGCTACGTTACATAGGGGTAGGAGAGCATTAGTGTATGGTTACGTAACACTGTCTTTTTCGTATTGCAACATTTTCTGAAATAATCCTTTTGTTGAGTCTTATTCTAAAGCATTAAAGTATTATCTAATTAATTTGTTCAAAAAATAATAAATTAACCTACTAGATGAAAATTGTTACGATAAATGATTTTCTTATTGAATTTGTCAGATTATCATGAAAATATTCAAAACTGATCTATATTCTACAATCCAATTTGGCGCATTACACTGACCCGTGCGTCATCCATGACAGCAAGTGCATGACTTGTGATATTACATTTTTTCGCCTTTGTGTCATTCGTTCACTCAAAACTTGACCCCAATCTTATCGTTATGTGCAGTCAGCATCGCCAGCTAATTCCGACTTTAATTATCATAAATTTTAATATTCAACACAAAGAAAATTAATACAAATGGCTTTTACTGTGCTATACTCAAATTTCCATTTTTTTCATTTACAAGGAGCAAGTTGTGGGGTGTTGTTGCTAGCGTTACGTAATTATTTAGGGGGGAGAGGTGGATTGCATGTGACAAGTGCGTCACAGGGGGGAGAGGTGGCCCTCAAATACTCGTAATTTGCGGGCGACCGCTCATGCTCACCTGGAAGCGTGGCGCGGCGGGGCAGAGGGCGAAGCGCGGGCCACGAAGGCGGGGCGGGGCGGTGGCGGCGGAGGCGGCGGGGGCGGGGGGCGGCGGGCCGGGGCGGCGTCGCGGCGGGGGCGGGGGTGGTGGCGGGGGCGGGCGACGGGGGGCGCGGGGGGCTGCGGGCGCTGGGCGGCGGCGAGACCGCTGGCGGTAGCGGAGGCCGTGGCGGAGGCGCGCGGCGGAGGGCGGCAGCCGCAGACAGCGACAGCTGCGCCAGCTGCTGGGTGAGGCGCGCCAGCTGCGGGAACTGCGACTGCTGCTGCTGCACGCGCTGCAGCTGTTGCGTCAGGTGCAGTACCTGCGCGCTCTGCATCTGCTGCGCCTGCTGCGCGCGGTGCAACTGGTGCACCACCTGCAGCAGCTGCGCCTGCGTCTGCGCACAACCACATCCTCCCTCAGCTGCCGTCAACAACATTCCGACAAAGGAGTCGTGGCTACAGAAAGTCAAAATCCGAGGCGGTTGTGCTCCGCTCACCTCACCATACACACGAGTAGAGCCCCATTCACCATCTCATTTATTGGGCTAAATGGATTTCACACGCCCATGGGATTTATTAAAAGCGGGGCACCCTTCGATACCCCCCCCCCCCCGGTCGCTTCAGAAAGATTGACCGGGAGGCTGGGTGAAACTAGCGATGGCCACACAAAAGGCCACGCCTCGCCACTGCCTGTGGGCCGGGTCGGAGGCGGGTACCAGTTGCTCCATTCGCTCCCTGCGCTGAGCGCTCCTACTATACAATTTCCACGGCCCAGTAACTCGGGTGGGGGATGAAAAGGGAGGTATCACGGCCAAACATTGATGCAGTGTGGATGCCTATGTTTCACATCTAACCAGTTTTAACAAATGCCTCGAAACAAAAACAGAATAAAACGCAGACGTCATGAATTGCACTTTCACCTTATATATACCACTGTCAGTTGAAACAGCCCGTTTGAATTACTTAGTGGTGAATACAGGGAGGCAATAAGGGCCATGTTCACCCCCAAAAGGGCTAGAGTTTTTGTTTGTTACCTTCCTTTATTTGGCAAAATTAATTTAAATATGTATTTTAGAATTATGTAATTATTTAAAAAATAATATTGTATAGTGTCTTATATACATTACAAAAGCTACATACAATATAATAAATATTTATATTTAAAAAATCTAAGATGCCCCCTTCGAAATGATTGACTGGATCAGCCCCAGGAATTCGGCAGACATAAATACAATTCGCCCTACACGTTCGGACAAGTGGTGTTTCTCGGCACCGATCAATCATAGCTGGTATCTACAAAATAAGCCCATATCGGAGTACATTGTATCTTCTCTTATATGTATATCTGGGGGTAGCCCTCTCAGCAGTAGGAGAGTGACGTGGAATATCTCGAATATCTGAAATTATTGTATGAACATACGTTCGGTGAACATGAAGTGAAGTGCCAGTAGAGTGTGGTCTTCAATCAATCATTATTGATTGATTGATTTATTATTATTATTATTATTATTATTATTATTATTATTATTAGTGGATTCCCACCTGCTGCGGCTGGAGCTGCACGAGGGGCGAGCAGGAGGCCTGCGAGGCGTGGCCGCGTGGCACGAACTGCAGTGGTGCCATCTGGAACTGAGAGGAGACTCATCAGTGAAGCACTGGGCATCTACATTGCCACGGAAGGAACTTTCAAAGGCAAAAGGGCGTTTCGCTTTCTAGCGGGTGACGTTTAATATGAAAGCCATTTAACAAACGAAACTAGTGGGGCTGAAACAGCATGCACTTGCTCCCCATTTTCACGTCGAACTACAGGAAAAGTACCCGTATTTTCGAAAAATTGTACATGATCTTTCAAAATCTAACTTTAAGGAACAGATGTCATTAAGGGAACAATCTCTATCTTTAATATTTTAGTTGTAGAAAGGCTTTATGTAAAGACCCCCAAAATTAAAATATCGGTTTCGAATTTAAGGGGTCGCGACATCAGCCAGGTCGATCGGAGAATATTAATTAGGGAGATAATCGGCTGAACTGTTCCGCCGCTAGCGTTGTTCACAGACAGACAGGAAGACAGACGTTTCCCCGTCATTGGGTATTGAGGTATCCCGGTAGCAAGGGGCCACAAAACATGATCTCTGGCAACACCACGTGATGGATTTTTTTTTCTAAATTTAAGAAATGGACTTATCCACTTTTTCGTTACGAGGGCACTGTAATAAGAGTTTTCGCACAGCATTACATAACTTTCGAAAGTTAAAAGGGGCGTTCCAAGTGTCTGAGAAGCGTTTTGATAAAGCAGACTGTAGTACCTAGTCCCATTAGTGAAGTGAACGTCTAATCTCGGAAGGTGGCGGTGTTCCTTTCCACTTCAGCTTGTGGGCGAGCTCTAAACTCCCGATGGCCTCACATGTGGAAGGGACGAGGTAGAGAAAGGTACTGCTTCGTTATTCTACAGGTAGTGATTGGAGAAACCAACGAAAACTATCTCCTGATGGTTAGAATTCTCTTACCTACTAGAATCTTCCCTTTGATTGCTAGAATTCACTTTTCAAGGAATTTCATCCAGCAGCCTAGCTAGTGTCAAAAATCAAGGTAATAACTCAATATATAACTGGGGAAAAAATCTATTTCAAACCAGAAAACACTCAGTTCCAATGCCAAATGAAGGAATTTGTTCATATGAATGAAATGCCAATCTGAAACTTTAGCCAGAATCTGCATTTCTTTTCCAAATCATAAGATGTGAATCGTGTGATCAAATATTTTTATCACTTATTTAAGAATATATGAGAATCTAACAGGAAACTAAGAATTATACATAAAATTATAAGTGAAGGAATTATAACTGAGCAATTAAAAACTAACTATAATTGTCCCAAAAAAACTACAGAATACTGACTAGGAAAGCTAAAAGGTTACGTAATGGAAAACGCATATTCTTCTCAATTAAGACAAAAGAAATGTGCAATACTAGAAATAAAGAACTATAACAAGGATATCAGTATTTTCAAAATTTATTTAGATAAGGTACTGTCTAATAGACTTACAGTATTTCAAAGAAAATATAAACTATTAGCTCACAAGCAACATGGTTTTGTACAAGGAAATCTATATACACAGCATACTCAGCTATAATGGATTTCATTTTAAATTGTGTATCAGTCTTTTGATAAGAAAGTTAGTATAGGATCATTTTTAGATCATTCCAAGGCATTTGATGTAGTTGATTACTGAATTTTACAAGACAAAATGGATGGAATTGGAATATGATGGGTTGCATATGATTGGTTTCAATCATTTTTAACTAACCATAAACAATGTAATGGTGTTCCATAATATTCCATTATACTACGTACGTCTGTATGTGACCATGTGTGTGTGTGTGTGTGTGTTTCTGTGTGCATGAGAATGTATGTGTGTGCAACAATTTTAAGGCCTTTAACAAATATCATGACAAAATTAAATTTACTATGGATATGAAGAAAACAACAACATAAACTTTTTAAGTCTGACCATTCATAAAAGTAACAACAAACTTATTCCGAACTGGTATCAAAAACCTACCAACAAGGTGTCTTTATTACATACCTAAACTTAAATAAAAAGATGCAATAATTTATTATTTAGTAAATAGGGCTATCGAATTTGGCTGAGTAGATTTTCATCAACAAATTTTGAACATAGTTCATAAGATATTGGGAAATAATAAGTAGAAATAAGTATAATTTATGAAGAAATCTGGAAGTTAACTTCAGAAACCTCTTCTGTCAAGGTTTTTCAGGTGACTCTGCCTTTTCTCCTCTGGGCTGTCTACAAACCTCTCCTGTTCATAATTGAAAGGTGGTCAAGCACAGGTGTTCCTAGATTTATATCATTCCAAAATGGAAGTGTTTTAGCATTTCTTTCCTTTTGGCATGGCCTTTCTATGTAGACTATTCTTACATAGACTAACTTCTTTGTTACAATTTATTATGTATGTACTCCCAACATATGTGAGGTATGTGTTCACATGTACATGGTGCAATTTCATATGTGCACTGTTTCTAGTCCTTCCTCTTTCAAAGGTTATGAATTTATCTCACCCTTATAATATTTACTGGGGACATTTTATTCACTTTTTAACTTGATACATTATACAATTATTCTGTTTCTTTTAGTCTTGAACAAGAGACAAAACATAATCTCAAAATGTTGGTTGCAGCATAAAATTTTTTCAATTGTTGATTCACGCCAATAAATCTAAAAATTAATCAACTGTCAATAATAACTTCTGAACAACTTTCCCCAAGCTAAAATAATGATGCAAGATAGGAGGAACACAAGTAGTTAACAACTTTTTAAAACACTACACATACTACCATTACCATGTACAATGTCAAATATACTTCTATATACCAGGAAGCCATTTGAACCTTCTTGTAATTCAAGGAATAAAGATTTGTTTGTAATACCTGTTAACACTCACTTATGTAAAAATAACTTCTTCCATACTGGATTTCATTTATACAGTCATTTGCCTAAGCACATCAAAGATCTATCTTGAGTGAGGTGCACTTGAAGGTCTGTATTCCTTCTTATCTGATCATCACTATTACAGTGCTGAAGAATTTCTAAAGAATAGTTGATTAACATACAAATTTACAGTAAAATGGAGTATGTATACATTATATTGTTTTATTTAGGTATGTAATTGTATAATTGAGCAGATGTTTTTGTAATATTTTTTGTGTATGATTATCCAGATAAAGAAAAAATGCTTATATATTTAATTGCTATCATAAATTTTTAATAATTAAAAATTGCTATCATAAATTTATGTACTGTTTTGTTATGAATGTTTCTAATGCATATAATGTTATTATTGTACTGTATTGTATCAATATGACATGTCCCATGTCATGATATGACCAGTTGAATTAAATAAATATTCTATTCTATTTAATTCAAAAATGGGTGAAGTCTCAACTCTGAAATTTGAGACTGCAATAAATTCATTGAAATTAAAAGACTTATTGGAAAGTTAATTTGAAAGGAAGTCATAAGTAAATTTCAAAGAATCAAGGAATTGGATTGTTAACAACAGCAGCTGTTGCCTTGTACCTGCTGTTGTTGCATCTGCTGCTGATTTTGCTGTTTGACCTGGAGGGCAGAGGTCCTCTGAGTTGCTGAAGCATATGTTTTAGGGACAAGTCCTTGCGATTGCTGTTGTTGCTGACGCTGTTGAGATTGATGATGCAATATCTACAGCAGAGCAGAAGCACAAGACTTAATGGAAGAACTAGCATTGCATTACTGGTACCAAGCAAATTACTAAGCTAATTACTGTTTTCTATGCATTAAAGAAAACAACAAGATTTTTTTACCAAAGCATCACCTATTTTTTTTTAAAAAAGCACAAAAATGCAACAAAAAGGCTTCTATTCATCTATTATATGTACCAACTATAATATGACCTAGAAAACATTAAATATCTAGCATAAAAAAAGGTTGAAAAATGAGCATATTTAACATCATAATCTATTAATAAATGAACATTTAGAAGTGAAGATTAAACATATTTTTAATTACAATTCAGCTAAACAAGAATAAAATCCTTTGCTATTCCTTTCATGGAAAAGAAAAACAATTACTCGCCAGATCATTCAACTGAATTTTTATTATTAATAAAGTATGTAAAGGTGACTGACAATAGGTAAATAATAATTATTTTTAAACAGTAGTTATATATATTATACTATTATTTATTTATTAAAGAAGATGCCAGCAGGATAAACTCATTAATTGACTTATTTATAAACAATTTGCCCAATATACATGCCCAAAGTAACACAGCATTGTTATTTCAGTTAATTAATACTATGCAATTCTGTACAAGATTTGCATATTTGACTCGTCATACACGATTGTTATTGTGTATGTGACATTATTGATTTTTTATTATTATTATTATTATTATTATTATTATTATTATTATTATTATTATTATTATTATTATTATCATCATCATCATCATCTTTAGCTTGTAGCTCATTGCCATTTTGTTCTATTTACAATTTATTTGTTAATTTAAAAAATATATGTATTTTGGGGGGGAGGGAATTTTTTATATTTTTGATATGTCATCACAAGCTTGTAAGATGTAAATTAAGTAAAACATAACTCGTCATGCCAGTTATTAACTGTCATGATAAGATTTTATTCTGTCAATTACGTACAACTAAATCTTCACTGATACAGTAAACTACCTCATCACAAGATTCAAATTTGTAAGAAATGTATAATGTTCCTGTTACACTCATTCAGTTGTTTGGTTTTAATTTAGTTATTTTATTTATTTTTTGCTTTACAATTAATTTGTAGTTTAGATAATAATTGGATGATTGTGATTTCTATTGCGTGTTAAGTTTCATCAATTCAAGATTTTATGTTGTGAATTATATACAACTAAATCTTCATTTAGGATACTGCAGTTATCACAAGATGATAATTTGAAAATAATGTATCTTTTACTCTGAGTCAGTTTCATTATTTGTTTGTTTGTTTTTGTTATATTTTACATAATATTTTGTAATTTGTCAACAAGTAATTATGTCATTTGTTAATTGATCTCTGTATAGACCACACTTTGTTTGTGTATCTTATTATTTGTTTTGATTTGTCACTAGAAGTCTTCAACATGCTAATTAAGTACATCTTAATACTTATTTTTGCCTGTTGCCAACTGCCATGTAGTTTTATTTATTTACAATCCATTTGTTAGGTTAGAGAATAAGTGGATCATTTTGTTTTTGTTTTGCCTGTTGAGTTTTGTCATTTTAAGATCTTATGTTGTTAATTATATATGTTGTTAATTACTATAAATCTTCATATTATAAACAGCGGTTAACACAAGGTGGTGGCGGTGGCGGTGGCGGTGGCGGTGGCGGTGGTGGTGATAGTAGTAGTAGTAGTATTAAAGATGAAGTTGAACTAGAATTTGCCAATTTAGGAAATCTCTTCCATGATTAGACATAAAATCTCTTACAAGACCAGCTATTTTATTGGGTATAGATCCCATCATATCTCTTTTAGTTGACATAATTTTATAAAAAAGGTTTAAACAAGTTGGATATGATGAAAAACCAACAATAAATGTCAATTCAAACATACAATCAATTATTTTCCTCATTATTTTAAAAATTATAATTATTATAATACAATTAACCCAATAACTTGATATTAATATTTCTTACATTATTGTATTGAATTACTAATATTATTGTATTAATTATTTACATCGCATAAAATCATTAGCATTGGTCAGAGTTGCCAATCTCATAACTTGCACCAAAAATGAATTGTAAATATTTGTGAAATATTCATGAATAGTTTACAATTTATGAAAATGTTGTACAAAAAGACCAATCTCTTTTGACAGAAATTAATAATAACAAAGTGGGGCAACAGAATGACTCAATCTTTCTTTTATTAGTTAAGTTTCCTATTCTCTTTGAAGTATAAAAGACAACCAAGGCCTCTCATACCACCTACCACTCCTCTTGAAGATGGTAAAGAGCACCATTGCACTTCTAAAACATAGCGTTGTCTTATCTTGGTACTATACTTTTATACATTTGCCTCACCTCAGTGTTTGAACAATTGATCTGGTACGGTATGGCATTCCCCCATGCCTCAAATACAACCAAAAACATTCATGTCTTACAGAAATCACTGAAGAACATAAAACTTACAGCATATATAAGTAATGAAAATGGTTTAGCCTTCTACTAATATCGACTTTGAGGAAATTGTGTTTAACAGAAAAACAAACAAACAAAAAAAAACCTAAATTTCTTTACATTTTCTGCATTTCTGTCCTCCCAGTCAGTTCATGGACTTAAAGAATATGATAGAAGAGTAAAACCTACAGGCAAATTTCCATTCCAAAATTTGGAATAGTTTTTGAGAAAATATAAATTTTAGAATTCCTGAAAACTGGAAATTTTCACAGAAAATTTCAAGTTTTCAAGAAACTTCATTAGACATCATTTGAAGCACTTGTACTCATAAATGCAATAAGGTGTAAAGAACATCTGCAATGTAAATACTATCAACTCAAGATACACAACATGACAAATAACATTTTGATATATTCTTTTGATTTTCCAAAAATTTCACAAATTAATTTTTTTTTTTTTTTAAAGTTACATTTGTGAAATTTTTGGAAAATCAAAAGAATCCATTAAAATGCTATTTGTTATTTTATGTTGTGCATTCAGCATCATCCAGGCTGAAAATTTAATGAACATATTGGATCATTTGTGAGAAAAGTGTTCTGTATTGTCTATATTTCACTCACAATTTGCGCAAAATCTAACAACACTTTTAAAGAAATACACATGATATTAATTAAAGATTTAATTGTTAAGAACAAATTTCATTTGAAGAAAAAATCCTCACAATACTTTTGTTGTAAAGACGGTAAGAGGGCCTAAAAAATGTCAAACTTTTGCAATTTTTGAAAATTAAGAGTGAAGTTTGTGCCCATGTCATCTTTAAAGGCATATTCCACTCTTCTCTTACAAAAAAAATTGGAACCATTATTAAGAAAATTTTGAAAATGGTCCTGGGACTTCAAGTAAAGTACTTGCAAAAATTTAAAGAATATTTTCCAAAATCAGAGGGTTTTAAGTCAGTGCAGACAGACCAAAGAATATACATTTTGACAAAATTGCTACAAATAGTTTAGGTGTTGGTGTTTTCACAAACACACAAAAGATGTTTTGAAAAAGAAAAAACAAACACTTTTTCACTAATAGGGGGATCCAATATGTGTATTTTTGTAAAATCTCAAAATCAATATTCCGCTTTCCCGTCTATACTCCATATAAGACTATGAATGCATCCCAATATGAGAAAGTGAGACAGTGAAGATGAAAGAAAATGTCAGACTTGTCACCTGCTGTTGCTGGGCCAGCTGCTGCTGTGCTCGCTGGGAGCCTGCGGAGAAGGACTCCCACACGATGAGGCCACACGCCCTTGGGGTGGCGGGTGCGTTGCTGCCTTTGCTCTTGTGGCTGCTGCCGTTGCTGCCACCTCCACTCGGCTGCTGCTGCTGCTGCTGCTCTTGCTGCTGTCGCTGTTGTTGTTGCTGTTGTTGCTGCAGCTGCATGCGTTGAATGTGTTGAACCTATCAATTTTGTTTTGTTTCACACTATTCATCAACAACATTTCTGACTTGTAGTAGGGTTTTAAATAATAGATAATTTTAAAATGGAAAATATGATTACCAGTAATTACCAACAAAAATAATCATGTTTCAAAAGAGATTTGTTGCTGCATAAGTATGAAACTTTGTTCTTCCAGCACCAACAATAGATATTTTGGTAACAGTAATTTTTATCAATTTCAAACCTAGTGGTTACCTATATTGCTGACACAAAGCTTTGGTGTAGACCTGTAGGCCAGGATTTCTTGAAAATCACTACAAAAATTCAAACTTCACAAAGGCTTTATTGACTATCTAATTGCAGTATAAAATTTCTCTGGTTCTCACATCCAATCTTAATTGTATGCATTGGGTCAAGAAAACTAAAGTTCCAAAACATGCTAGACCTGTGAGGGACTTGGCACTAAAAATATCATCTGATAATTGCAAGTGTATATTCACTTGATGCACCTTGACAACTTTTTATACCATTTTTCCCCCCACCCCCATCACAACTATGTTTTTAAAATATAATTTGTCTTGAATATTCAAGTAGATAACTGTATGAAGATTAAGTGAAAAACTAATATCTAATTTTGAAATGTGGCACACATCTTCACATAAAAATACAAATTATATAAAGGGCAACTGAATCATGAAATTAAACATGATTATTTAAAAACATTTGAAAACAAAAATCATTTGATCAACTGGTTTATTGACGGATAAACTCACTAAAGATTTTTCATATTTCCTTAAAGAAATGACTTCATACAATCTTCCAAATAAATAAATCATTAAAAATTGTATGAGTATGACTCTTTAGTTAAAAAGAAATATACGTTAACAAAAAATGACAAAATTTTAAAGACTTTATTTTTTAGCAAGACCCTACCACTTTATGCCCTTCTCCTCAAAGACCATGCAATCTGGAACAGACTGAGATTGCTGTTTATCCCTAGAGTTGTCTGGGCATTTCTAAATTAAGAATAAGAGAAAAGTTTTTAAAATAATAATAGTTTACAAAAATGATTACAAGCAAAATATAACACAACTAGAGAATAAAATTCTCAAAAGCTTACTTGGGACTGTTGTAGAGAGTAAGGGTTACGGTACACATAGCTGTGGATGGGTAGGTCCACTCGAGGAGCCACTGCAGGACCAGAGATGAAGATGGCTGCCGCTGCAGTGGTGGAGGGAGCCATATTGTTTCCAGAAGCAGAGCTGCAGAGAAGCATAAAAAATATGTATATGTATATGTGTGTATATATATACACACACACATATATACATATATATATCATATTACTTTTGGCACATAATTTTGTTTTTTAGAATAAAAAGCACTCTGGAAATTTGCAATGGCGTGTTCCCCTCTTTAAAGATTCTAGTGCTTAGTACTGAAATTACAATGAAATAGAAAAAATGTTGAACGTCCAGTCAAAGATGGCAAACAAGTACTAATGACAAGCCCAAAAATTTAAAATCAGTGACACATGTGAGTGGTCAAGATTAGCTGCTCTAACAATTAACAGATGCATTTTTTACTCAATGAAAAACAATTCTAGTTAACAGGAATTTCAGGATGGATGATAGCAGCATTCCAACTGGGTTCTCTGTTGGCAAAATCATTTAACTTTATTTAATTGACCAGTACACTCTGTCCATTCTGACAGACCAGGAAACATAATAAACAAATAAATAAAAGCATTTTTGTCAAATAATTTTTACTAATAGGAAACTATAAAAACTATGAGTAATTATACTTTCAAGGAACTCTCTCTACTTTATTCAGCACCAGTGTACTTTGTCCTGATCAATATCATCAATGAATGTTCACATGTTAAAAAAATTATTTAAATCTGACAAAGTTTAAAAAATTCACTAAGATTTTTGGTTCATTATTACTAAAAATTCAAAATAAATAAATTATATTGTTGACTTTACATTACATAATAAATTATGAGATACACAGAAAAAGTAATAAAATATTAAGAGTCAGGACTTCAATTTTAGAATTAATTTTTTTTATTTATACTGTACTTTATTTTTATTTCACTTTCTATTTTGTCTATTCTGATCACTTTTAAAATTTCTCCTGATTTAAATTAATTTTTCCATTAATTATATGATTTTCTATTCGAAAAAAGAAATAAAATTGAAGTTATCTAAGAACTGAAAAGGAATATGGTATATCATTTTCTTACTAAAATCTTTCCTTAAAAATATATAAATAAATAAAAATGACATGTAGATAGATAAAAGTCAGTTAATAGGAATTACATATTCCTGAAAAGCACGAAATGACTTTTTTAGCTATTAATTTACTGTGAATTTCATAAGTTCTTTCCAAAAATCGCTTGTACCTGGAACTGGCAAGGCGCAGGGCATCGTGAAAGTCCTTGCGAATCTGACGCTGCCACATGTTGTTGGGGAGGGAACGTTGAGTCTGTGGATTGGCTCGCGGTTGTTGGAAAAGGGGAATTCCATTTAGAGCTGAGGTGCTGCCATTGTCCCCTCTGGGCACTTGTGGCTGGGGCTGTTGGTTAGAGGGCTGCAACAAAAAAACAGCTGAAAAGGGAAAATGCACAATGTATGTACTATTATGTTAACTAACCATCCATCACAATAATTTTTTTCTGGACACAGTATTTACATTTCTTATGATTAATATTTTGGAAGAAAATTTTCACAAAGGATCTGACGGAGATGAACATTGAGAATTTTTAAAATATAATAAGAATTTATTAGCAAAGGAACGGATAACTCATTTCAATGAGTTTTTATCATAGCATACAAAATATAACACCATATCAACAAGTTTGCTATTGTACTCTAATCCATGGTATTAATTATACATACATATTACAAGAGAACAAATTTATAAGCAAAACTGTGTCTCATGTCTTAGAAAATTAATTTTAGACCAATACTTCAGGTTTTTATGGTAAGGACAACTGTTTTGCAAGCATTCAAAGAATATGTGCCAATGATAAATTTTTCAGAATTGTCTTTATAAGTGCAGAAAGAAAATAACATTGTGAAATTAGCAATGCAATGTTGCCTAGATTGTAGGCGGCAAAGCTAACATCATAAAAAGTTATTCCTGAATTACAATATCTACTTGGAAACTATTACACTGTAATACAAATATCTGTGATAAGACACAAAATCTTAATGGAAGGTTCACCCACCTCTGTCTAATTTATATCATATCTTTTATGAAACAAAAATGTTCAAAGAATGTGCACAACAAAGATCAAAATTAAACACCATAAGTGTTGGAGTAGACATGAGAAATATTTTCTTGTGATTCTTGAATCACATAGGCCCACAATGATGCATCACTACTCAACATGTTGTTCATTAGGTAATGCATATTGTATCAAAAAATCAAATCAAATATGTATCCAAATATCACACAGAATGGTGAGATATAAGATGGAATCATCACATGCAAATTCACAGTTTGTAGTTTATGACTACATAAACACATCTCCACCTTCACCAGCTGGGGAGAAAAAAAAAAGCATCCTAGCAGATCTAGTATGTGTATGTAATTACATATTTCTTTACTCATTAGTTATCAAATTTTTGTCATGTTTATGAATAATGATGAAGTGATTTGAAATCTATTTGATTATCCATATTTGCCCATATTCAAAAATATGTAGTGCACATATTCCCATATTTAAGAAAAACTCATATTTCATTATAATTTGAACTTTTTACGTGCAATATGTGCTATATTGTAGCCTTTCAAAAGCATTCTTGGAAGAAAATAGTTTGTCTTTAAGTGCAAGAAAGGGGTAAATCAGATTTTCAAGATTTCTGGGTTAACCTAAAATGTATTGCAAGTTCAAGATTGACTCCGTTACTACTTCTGAGGTTGAGCTTCATTTTAACAAGCTCAAAGCAATATTAAGAGATAAAAGGAATAGTTTCATGTGTGTTTTCACTGCTTTACATATGGCCAATTATCAGAAAAGGATTAGAAAACTTGCTTTCAGCAACACAATAATGTTCAGTCTATTTTCATACCTACATGATTAAATTTCGTTCTGTAGCTAGTACTAAAATTAATTTATTTTACTTTTCTACTTACAAAACTTACAAATGTGATTAATGCATTATTTTTACTATTTTTAAGTTTTCAATTGTTAGCCCATATTTTACTCCACATTCTCAACATTTTTACTCCATATGTACATATTTTGGTTCATGTTTCTCCATATAAAATCTAGCCCTCGACATTAAGACAGCACCTTACCTACCCTTACTGCTCTTATCTTTATCTTATCATCTCAGTGTTGTATTGAATGAATGTAGTAAAATTGTCAGAGCGCGGTCTTTTTACTCAACATATGCCATTTTTACCTGTCTATGAAAACTTTATTACAACACTCAAAAATTGACTGTTCTATTCCTGTCACCTGTAGTATGTGCACTAAATATATTATTTCTTGGGAACACACAGAAGAAGATGGACTTGACAGCATTGGTTTATTAGTTTACATTCAAATCCATATGTCAGCTTTCAGGGTTATCTCTGCATTCACCAATGTTGTGAGACAGTCTTTCAATGAAGTCACACGATTAGATTGTAGTTGGAAAAAAATCCACTTTCATTTAGTTGTTCATGATGAAGTCTTATGTCCACAATCTATGTTTCTCTTCAGTTTGCTAATATGAAATTCTAGGATGTTAGAAAGGTCAATTTCCCAGATTTTGAACACAATAAAAAAAAATAAAGACAACTTTTTTGATTTATGAAATTTTATTTGCTCACATGTTGATATTATGAATAAGATCTGATCACAAATTTAATTGTAATATCAATACAATGTAAAATTTATGAAACACAAATAACATTTACGATTTTTGAGTAAATAAAATAAAATACAGTAATAAGGCTTAACAAAATTTCGCAACATTAACAGATTTACTTCTCTCAGCAAATACTATTACCTATGCAGTGAACAACCCAGAAGATTCACAATATTTGTTTCTCTTATTGCTTGTATTTTTTAATTTTTTAATTTTTATTTTATTTATTAATTTATTTATTTTGTAGCATCCAGATTGTGGATTCAACTTTATAGAGTCAAACTTTGACTGAGCCTCTAAATACATTCAAAAATTCAAAAAGAAATCCTAAAAAAAAAAAAATCAGTCTTCAGCGGGGCACTTACCTAAAAATCTGTTTATGTGAATTGCACAATATTTTTATTTTAAATAATTTTGATATTCTTCATTTCCTTTTGTGTGATCAGTGGAACAGGGAGAAAGGGGCATTGCGTCTGGGGTCAGGGTCGGGGTCAGGGGCAGGGGCGAGCAGGGGTCGGCCTCTGTAGCGAGCACTCACCGCAGAGGGCTGCCTGGGAAAGGCGATGAGCAGAGGTGTGGCGCTCACTGACTGGAACAGCTGCAGAGGGCCTCTGTGCTCAGCAGCATCGTCCACGGGGGCGTGCCCTTGGGGCTGCACACTCCTGCACATTGGAACAATAACTCTAACTGAGCTAACTGCGTGTATCATTAATAACCTTAAAACAATACTTGCACAGAGCAGCAGAATGTCTCTTCAATTATAAATAAGAAAGTATACCTGCATACACACCCCTTGCGGTGATCTTTGTTTTACCATAGCAATTTTATGAGATGTGTAAGTGGGGTACGTACAATTAATCTCCAAAAAGTTGATGTATAATAATGTAAATTAATTGGAGATGGGAGACCCATCATCAAGTCAATTTAGATATTTAATAGCAATACAATAGAAAAAATAATATGAAGCAAATAATTTTCTCAAATTTATTTATAATAAAGCCAGCTCATTAAACCCAATTATAAGCGGTACACAACATAGCTTAACTACACTAATTAGTAGGCGGTAGATTTTAATGAAATGTTATTTTTTACCTTATCACTTTAGAACACTGCTGTTTCGTATAGAAATTCATTTTATGTTATGATAAAACAAAATAACCCATTTTATACATCTTTTTTTTTGATTTTTCGTTGATTTTGGCTGTTAAGTAATTTTTAAACTTTTTATATCTTTTTAATGCATTTTTCACTGACTTCAATGAATTTAATATCATTTGAATGGTACTTGCTTCTAACAATATTTACGAGGTGCAACGAATTTTCACCACAGAATTTCTGAGTAGCGTAATCGATTTCTTCGCTCATGTATTGTAATGTCAGCTGTTGTGAGTACTATGTAATCTAAGGTTCCTATGATGCCTATTGGCACCATTGTCAGTTCAACTAATTTCGCAAAAATAAAGGCAGAGATTTTTTTTTAAAGATGTCCAAACCAAAAGGTTGCAAGCTGAGTTCACTTAAAACAAAACTAAGCAGTCTCGCTTCCATCATTATGACACCTACCTGTTCATGTTGTTCATCAGAATTGGTTTTGATAAATTTTTTTACACCATTTTTCTTTGTTTTTAGGGCATTTTTGAAGCATTTCAAAATCATTTTATTGATCATTTTCAGCAATATTTAGGTCATCAAAATCCACCCTCTACTAATTAGTAGTAATCGAGAAATATATTTCAAAGGCAAATTATATAATATTGTTATACAGGTTAATAATAATTCTTGAAATTTTGATGAAAGAAATTATCATAGTGAAGTGGCTCTAATCAGCTAGGCTCTGGAAATAAAATTTAGACAAAAGATATTCATCTTCTGTGAATAGCGTAAGTTCCTGTGTCTTTGTACTCCAATTTCCACCAATCAAATACCTATTATAATTATGAAAATGAAATAAATAAATACATTTTTATTAAATTATCTATTATACAAATACTTTTTACTTGTGACTTTATGTATCTTCGTTAAGTCAAACAGTGTCAAACAATAAGCAAGGATATAGTTTTTACTAATTTTGTTTGGAAATAAAAGCCATTCTGTTCTATCTCAATGGAATAAGTAATAAATAACTAAAAATCTGTACATTTTACATTCAATATAAAAGGAAAATTCTGAGAGGTGGCGACCTATCATTGCACACCACTCTGGAATGCAGTTGGGTAACTCGGATGTAAAACCGAGATGATAAAATTTCTTGTAGTGCTTTTTCTATTCAATTTGTGTGTATATATGACAGCTAGGCGTGTTCCAGTAAGGGGCTTCTAGCATACTTGGCCAGCCTCATCTTTCTTTGACGATTGTAATGGAAAGCTACAACGCCAGCTCACCCGCGCAGGTCGCCGTCGAAGAGGCGAACCAGCTCGTCGCGCAGCCAGGGCGGGTGCGCGGGCGCGGGCGGGGCGGGCGCGGGGGCGTGCAGGTGGGCGGTGAGCGCGGCCCACAGGGGCCACACCTTGTCCACGTAGGCGCGCACCCGTCGCATCTCGGCCAGCAGCGCCGCGTCGCCCACCACCGCCTCGTACGCCGCGCCCCGCCCCGCCCCCGCAGCCTGCAAGCAACAGACAGACAGACACTTCAAAATAGATTGAATTACATGCGAGCGAATACGTCGCTAACAAGTCTTGCCCAAAACGCTCCTTTCTTTCTGAATTCATAATTCACCTTGTAAAAGGCTTAGGGTGGGGAAACCATAATTATGAAAAGTTGAACAGAATACACTTCTCCCCTACATACATACGTCACGCACAGTTTCTGACTAAATAAAAATAAAAATATAAGAAGTCCAAAACGGGCAGTACCTGCGGGCCGAGGGCGGGGCCGAGGGCGGGGCCGAGGGCGGGGCCGAGGGCTGCGGCGATGCGGCTGCGCGCCTTGGGCGCGGGTGGCGGCGCGGGCGGCGGGGCGGGCGGCGGCGGGCGCAGGCCCAGGCGCGATGCGGGCGGCGAGCATCGCCCGAGCTCCCTGCAACAACGCCCTCGCCACTGCGCCTCACAGCAACGTTGCTTCTCAAGGGAAATGAACGAGTGGGGCCACAGCGGTGGTATTCAAAGAGTGAGGCGCGAGAACGTAATAATTAAACAAAATAATGTTATTATGCTTAATAAAACTAGAATTATGAATAAATGGCTACTGGACTATGTATGTGCGTTCATTACTTTTAACGAATGGAGGAGAAAACATTTGTGTGTGATCGTATTGCTTTCAATGAAACCAACATTGTCAACAATCAGTTACTTTTACTTTCCCATATACATAGTATAGGGAAAGTTATGTAATGCTGCGGAAAATCGATTTCGAGATTTCAACGGAAATACTTGTTTTTTTTACTACACCCTGACACAGAAAAAGTGGTTCTTTTCAAAACGCCAGTCCGTCCGTGAACACTACTCGCGCCTTAACCATGCGCAAGGTTTTTTCCAAATTGAAGAAACCCCTGTCCATCTGGCTCGAGTCGAAACTTTGGGATTCTGAAAAACATTCTTTAATATTTGGGGGTATTTTACTTGAAGTCCCTTCGACATTTTCCAAATTTTCTCAAAAACGGCTCCTTTTTTAAATTTTATTATTGTTATTTTTAAATTTCTTGTGAGAATAGTTGCATACACTTATAAAAGTGGCATAGGTCCAATTTTCACAGAACTCAGTCACAGAACTTTTCACAGTCCAATTTTCGAAAATGTCAATAGTATGATTTTTTTGGTGTCTTCCTACAACTACAAAATTAAAAATAGAGATTTTTCCTTCAAATGTAGTCTGCTGTACACAACTGCAAGAAAAAAGCCGCATAGGATTTTTTTCACATTTTCTTATAGATTTCAACTTGGTTAAAACGACAATATTATCAAAATTATTTCATATCATGTTCACTTAACTTAAAAACAAAATTCGCCACACATAACACAGAAATGTTTTTGTGGAGAAACCAAAACTTACTTACCAAAGGATAAAGATCAATGGTCATTACGTTTATATGGACTTATTAATCTTTGTATTTAGAAACACCCTTGGAAAGTAAGAAAACTCTCTATCCCAGCAATAACCACACGTTCAGCTTTTCTCGAAGACAAATATCGATAGCTTTCAGTATATATTGATAGATTTCAACTCTCACAATGAAATAAGAAATTAGGGTGCGTGGGAGTTCATTATATTAATTATATATTTCATTTAAACTTGGAGTTTGGAGTGTATAAAACCGTTAATAATAAACGATAAAATATCTGCTACCCACTACTCTACGGCTACTCTTCCTTTCAAAGGGAAAATCACAATATTTATGTTGGCATCGTCAACTAGCTCGTAACATGAACTCCATCAATTCCCTTCTTTTCTTGTTGCGATTTTATGAATAAAACTCTAAACCCAAACTTGTATCCCCCTAAATTATATACCCCTTATATTAATCAAATACCCTTTAATTTAAATTCTTGGTTAGTATATCTGCTTCAAGTTCAGATTATTTTACATAATTCAACTTTATATTTTTTTGTTCTTTTACAAAATAACATTTTCGTTGAAAATCGTATTTTCGTATCGTTTACTTTCGTATTTTATTATCCAATCCATAACTGATCATTCTGCTTGATTTCTTCTAGTAAATTTGAAGTCGATCTTGCTTTACAGTGTTCAGGCGGCGAAATAGTCGAAGAAAAGTTGAGCATTCTAATAGAAGCTGCCACGAAACATCACCTCTTCTATCAGTAGTTTTTTGTCAGAGAAGAGTGTTCTGGAACGAGACGACACACAATTGACAAAGATTGTTACTTGGAGAAAGAATTAACGAGTATTGAAGAAATTGTCACAGTTACCTCAGTCCAAACGAAATTAAACCTTTCCTTATGAATTTCGTGGTTTTTACTTAGCTTTCTGCATTAGATGACAATGCGAGAAGGCGTCTGAGGTAGAAAATTGGCGACTTCCTAGTATTACGACAATCGCAATTTTACGCGGGGCTTCCCAGGAGCTAATGCGATCTTTCGATGACGCTCCGAACTAAAGGGAAACTGCTGACAATCTACGTCAAGGAACATTGTACGAAAGAAACGAGTGATTGGTCAACAGAGAAGAAATTCGCGCGGCTTTTTAGGGTAAATTAAGAGGTAAGTTTGAAATGTGTAATCCTTGCCTCTGAAACGCCTTCAAAGAACATCAAATGCCCCGTTCAAAACACAAGGAGCCAAATTTGAAGTAATTTGGCGGTCAATGTGCCAACAATCAGCATCACATAAGCTTACCACTTCTGATTCCAAAGTACCAATTTTTCGCTTAAGACTCTTCCAACTGACAGTCGAATTTCCAATTTTTATATTAGACCCTCCAAAAGATTTTGAATCGTAAGTTTCACAGCAACTTGCATCAGAATTGACAAACATCTCATGGAATTCATTTCCAAAATTCAATTTCAATTCTTTGGTACCTTATATGGGTCTTAAAACATGTTTTAATGCTTTCAAATGAATATCCCTGGTATCTTTGAAAGTGTACTGTACGTGAAAGCTAAATCTGGACTAGTTCCACTCACAAGATAACCAATGTTTCCTAATATTTGTTTATATAACGATAGGTTAATCTTTTTGAAACCATGAATATCATTGAATTCTTCTCCTACAACTCCAGATGTCTTCACAGGTTGGCAATTATTCATATTATTTTTATCTAAAATTTCTTCCATGAATTTCTTTTTGAACAGTTTTCTTCTTCAATTCCAATACCCAAAATATGAATATTATTCTTGAATAATACCAATACCCAAAATATGAATATTATATTTGAGTTCCTTTAGTGTAATTCCTTCCTTCAATTTCATTCAAAAATCATTAATTATAATCTTTTCCGACAACAATATTTACATAAATTACATTTCTACATAAAATCCTATGGCAATAAAATTGTTATATTCATTATCAAATACACATAGATCACATTTTGTTGTTTTCAGTCCAGCTCTCTTCAAAAGTTCTGTCAGTTTTAAAAACGAACATTTTCCTGCTTCAGGCAGATCATAAATACTTTTATTTATAAAAATAACCTCTACATTTTTCAATATTAATACCTTTAGATTTCATATCAACAATTCTAATTTACCAGTTAAATATGCTGTTTCTAAATAAATAAAACGAACTTTGTACTTTTTCATTTTTGAAATAGCTAAATACATTCTGAAAGATTCTAACTTCATAACACGATTATAAGAATTTTCATAATCTACACCTAATTTCTGACTCGAACTGTCAGCCACTAAACGAGCTTTATATTGTAACAACCCCATGGTCGACCCGACTCACCCGATTACCTCCCCAGCTGCTCTGTATGTCGTTTCTAATAGGGTGCAATGATGATAGGGCTTTTTCTCTTGCTCTAATGCATTGAGACACATGACTACATGTTGGAAGTAACGACATGAGAGAAATAAAGTTTTCAGCAAAAAAGAAAAGCATGTTTTTTTGTCATAACTCAAAATCTCAACGGATTGTTTTGAAAACTTCAGAGACGTATTCAGCACCCTAGACATTAAGGAACGAAACATGAAAAACACACTTTTTTAGTAACCTCCGCAACGACTGAAGTACCTGCGAGGCAAAGTGTTGTCCCTCGGCAATTTCTATGGCCCGCGCCCAGGCTCTCATCTGCCGTCGAGTTTTTAAAAAACTTGTTGCCTCTATATAGACACAACGCGTTTCGTAACTCCTTAAGGAGCGATGACCGCACCGTGGAGTAATACTCCGTTATTAAGCGCCCAGCACCCTCAAGGCAGGCAAGTCACGTCAGTCGCAGGTCGCGCTTGAGAAGGATGGGGCAAGGTTCAGGACGCTCCACAGGTGTTGGACAAGCTCCTGTGAAGCATGCCAACTCCTTTTGTCGTAACAATTGATTAAGCGATTGACGTCGTGCGGAGAACTCACCGTGCGAGGGCGTGGGCGCGCGCGCGGGCGCGGGCGTGGGCGCGGGCGTGAGCGCGGGCGTGGGCGGGCGCGGGCGACGGCGCGGGCGACGGCGCGGGCGACGGCGCGGGCGACGGCGGCGGCGAGGGCAGGTCGCTGCTGTCGAAGCTGCTGCTGCTGCTGCCGCTGCTCGAGTCCGCCTCCGCCTCCGCCTCTTCCTCCTCGTCCGAGTCGGGCGGCGGGGTTGGCAGCGGGGGCTGCGGCGGCGGCGGCGGGGGCGGCGCCTCCAGGCTCCTGCGCACACGGCTGTAAGCGCCCTGCACCCTCAGCGTAGCACCGTCCTCTCACCCTCCTTTGCATTTTAAATACCCTCCTTTTAGGAAAATTTTAACGTTCATTTATTTTGTCTGAAAAACCTAAATGATGTATACAGAACATTGTAGTAACAGAAATAAGACAACGCCGAAGGTAATTGTAAGCAAGTGATTGTTCATGTAGCAGTGTCATCACACAATGTTTTCCAACAATGGAACAAAATTCTATGAATTTTCATTAAAGACGTTATTAATTATAATACTTATTGAACTAGAAGTACAATACTTTTTAGAAAATAATGAAAAAAAGCTTTTATGAAACTTGGAAAACAATAATGGCTTAAACATCTTTTTTATGATCGTATACAAGGATTGCCAACGATCCTTTATTTGGGAGGACAGTTCCCCATTGACGTCATTGTTCTCTCGTCCTTCTGTGTATTTTAAATGTACTTTTAGTAAATTGTTAATATTTGTTGCCATTTATTTTATCACATGAATAACATCTGCGACGTTGTATCGTTTATTGTTTAATTTACAATAGAAAACGTGAATATCCTTTTTTATGAAAGCTGACACACGCAGGCATCATAGTGTCTCAGCCTCGCGATTCAAAAAAGAGCCGTTCAGACCATCATCTGCATTTTGCGAACGAATCTTTTCACTTGAATCGCACACGGAGAAAAGAAATAAAAAAAAAGGGCTGACGTTAGTCCAAATTACATATTTATAAAATGAAACGTATTGATGCGTTTTTTTCGTCCTCTCTTTTATCATGAACATCATTGGCAACCCTACTATTAGCGACATTTACAACCAGATGCGGTTTAGGAGGATAGGTGACATCTGTTAATATTTACTTTTAACTGTCATTTGATTCTTATTATGACACGTATGGTGAATTTTCTTATGATATATTGAGTAATACTGACAATGGGTTTCGCATGTTCATCTTCGCCTGAGATATGGCATACTATTCTGGGGAAATACATCTTAAAGCTCCCTGACTTTTAGACTGCAAAAAAGAATTGTACGAATAATAAGCAAATCCATCCACGCAATTCTTGTCAGCCTCTCTTTATTAATCGAGGTATTTTACCATTACCTTGTCTCTTCATATATGAAGCAGTATTTTGTTACAAATGACTTACTTAAAGGCGGGGAAATATTTTCAGCAAACGCTGATGTCTATAACCGTAACACTCGAGGTAGTAATCGTATTCATCAGGTGACAGTATCAACAGCTCACTACAAAAAATTCACATAAAATACATGTTATTTTACATCTTGCCAGATGACATTAAACGATTAATTTCGATACAAAAGTCCCACGTAAAATCTTTTTTTGCTGCACAACTGGTGCTATACAATTTGAGACTATACCGTGCATCCAAATGGAAAGTAATATTAATTTTAACAGCTATATTTAGTGTATTATTTACCATTTGGATTGTATAATTATAAAGAAGCTGTAACAAGTACTGTACTTCAGCTTCTGGGACAATTACCCCCATCTCGATCAGGTTATCGACCAGCATTTCCCTGATACTTGGGCAAATGGTGAGATGGCCGCTTGTTTTGCTTCTGGACATAAATGCAACTTCAAATTAACTTCTCCCCATATCACCTCACACGGTTTTTAACTGTTTTTGACATAAATAAATAAAATAAAATAAATCAATAAAGTGCCATGAAGTCTACGTCTGTGGAATTGGTTTTCGTAGAAGTACAAATATAATATACACCTAGAAATGTCATTTAGGGCAAGTGGTACGAACACTGAATAAATTTTATCACGCTGTTAGCGCTTAAATCGGTTGTACGAACTCGGGATACGGGCTAACTGAGGGATAGCAAGGTGTTGAGTATGATATCGCACTTAGTTAACGGGTGGTTAACAGTGTTACCCCACACGGGTGAAGGTGAGATAGGGAAATTGGCAACACACTGCCAGGCCATTTGGAGTGCTAGAGGAGATAAATATCAAGCAATGATTGGCGAGTGGTGTTCGCTTTTTTTGGTACGTCACATCCCTGCATGCGATTTCCACATGGCGGAAGAGTGAATCATATTGCCGTTGGTTATGGTTCATGAGTTCCTTTAGTGTTCTGTGCGTTCATGTGTGTGTTTCGGATTTCAAGATATTTCGTTTCAGCCGACACAATCGCAACAGTTTCGAGTTTTCTCCATTTCGATTTGCTGGTCTTAGTGAAATACAAGGATGTTTTGCAATGTAGAGGTGGGTATTTAATTTAAAGTGATGATTATTTGTAAGAAATTTGTAGCCTACTGTATTCACGTACCACTATAAGGAAAATATGTATTTGTTTGTTATGTAATGTAATGATTTATTATTTGTTATTTAATGTAATGTTTTTAAAGAATGATCAAGAATATTTGTATACATTTTTAGAAAACAAATTGCGATTTAAATAAATTGGAAAGAAGGTTTTGCTCTAATTCCAAATCACCTGATGATACATTGTTTTGTTAAGTGCATTTATCCGGAGAACTTATTTTTAAAAAGTGTGTACGTTTTTTAATATACAAATAGTAATAGATGAAAACAGAAAATACAAACTAAAAGAAAATATACAAAAGGCCTTGAAAAGGTAAAAAAAAAAAATGTTGAAGTCTGAATTGAATATTGTTTAATATAAATTGTACAATAAAGGCAATGATTTATTCATTTATATACTTGTTTATTCATTTTCATTCCTTCATTTCTTCCAATTAACTTATAATTAGATGACTCCCATCAGTTACGACCTTACCCAAGAGCATTACGAAAACAGATAATTACAATATTTTAGAAAAATTGCAGTTAATTTAGCCTATTGATATCCATTAACATTCGCGAAGACGATTGAGTGAAATTAACTTTCATCTGCTGCGCTGGGCAGGCGGTTTAGGAGTTCTTTGCCACGTCACTGCGAGCGACTTTTGAATCCGACGTTTAACATTGAGGGTGCACTTCTATCTTTATTGTTCTGTCTGTTAACATTTACACCGCATATTGCCAGTTGAGTAATAGCAAATTCTGTAGCACATCTTTGCTGAAGAGTACGAAATTGTGAAGTTTTCTGGTGAGAGTGAAGAAGACGCGCTACAGATGTATTTAAAAAGTCGAAAGTTGAGGAGAGTGTGGAGGTCAGACTTGCTGAATAAATATGAAAATTTCAATTATCAATATGACTATGATTATGACTTTGAACACAAAACAAACAGAAAAGTCCACGAATATATTAGTTTTGTACCAAATATGTTCTATTGTTTATTATATTTGGGACTTACAAATTACCAAGTGTTCTTAAATAAATGAAACACGGCAGAGAAAATAAAGCTTTTGCTTCGACAATCGCCAGTTTTGCCAACAACCTTTCATTCCGCTTATTCAATAGTTATGGAACATCGGTGAAGTAGGGTCGTACAACTGGCCGCCATATCTAACCCAAGGTTAAGCGATATTTGAGGCTTACTAACCATAGTTTTATCTATCGTTCCGGCCCTAAGATACATAAACTTTAAAGTACTTCAACGTAATTGCGATCAAGACCAAGTACCTTAAAGGTGGTTAGAGCGAGATAAGTGTTATGTTTAAAATGCATTTTTTTATTGTATTAATCGAAAGATGGGAGGTTCTTCCATGTTCTGTTAAAGTTTGAATCGTTTTTAAAAACTCGTCTTTTGATAGCTAGCATCTTGAAAAATCAATATTCGCAATTTGAAGGAAACCTACTGTTTCAAATGGGGGAATTTTGCAAAATTATAAGACTAAATCAGTCCGAAGGGAGACGTTCGCGCGCTTTTTAGAGGGTGGGGACTATCTCGGCAACACTGCACGTGAAAGGCGCTTCATTCAAATCGAGTGACAAGACCTGTGCAAGAGTTCATTCCTCTGTATCTTCTGAGAGCAATTAAAATACCCTCACTCCTGGAGAACATTGCGTTTGATGGTAACCAGATATTCAGAAAAGACAGAATTTGATGAACATAATGGTTCGATGAACATAACGATCTGAATGAAAATCTTAATTCAATTAATATTCCCAATGACTCACGTCGACACTACTCTCTACGAGAAAATGGGTGGTCTAGAGATTTTATAGAATTTTTGAAACATTCAGTATAGTATTATTTTGTATTGTCCCGTATGTCAATTTTTTGCTCCTGAACAATGATTATTTATTTAATTATTCATATTCTTTTTTTATTATAGAGATACACAGTGGATTGTCATAGTCTTTTGCACCACAGTTGCTTACACAGGACTCAAAGTAGCAATCTTTAGCATAGATCAGCACCTTAATCTGTAGACCTACTACATTGGCTCAGGCCTTCAATTCAGAACGAAATATACCTTTTAATGGCTGTAAATGAGTTGCAATGATAATGTATTGTTTGCTGGTGTTAATGTCAACCATGCACAGGTGCATGCAGAGCTGTTTTCCTCCTAGCGAAATTAGGCTTGGGACTCCCATCCCCATGCCCGCATGTTTTAAAATAAATATTAAAAATTTTATATTTTTTTATCTGAATAATCATTAATCAAATAGTTAACTGAACAACGTTTGATTTTAATAATAAATTGAATTGAACAATAAGAAACCAAACATATATTTGTAAATGAGAAATTTAAAAAGCAGTTTCTTAATTTACATGTTTTATTCTATCATAATTAGTGTTTTTTAGATTTATCCATAATTAGTTTCTTTAGTTTTAATGATTTTTCTGAAGGAGTGCCCAGTATATTTTTTTTGCTTGAAGACCTCCAGTATCTAATCCGTCCATGGGCAAATTTAATAATTACATTTCATTCAAATTGTACGATTAATAATGTATTCAGCCTTTGGTAGTTTCAGGATTTTAATGGATACCCCTTTTTTTCAGCACTTTATTTTATCTAATTGTTTGCATTTCCTGAGTAGTAATGCATTGAATGGTTGAATGGTTCTTATGCCTTATTTTCAAAACATATAAACCTATTTTCACCTTAAGTGCAACATCAAGACAAACGATTACAAAAGGCTATGCCACTTGCAAATCTCTTTTGAAGATTTTATCTCCAACAATGGTATAATTTTTTATTGAAGTTCTCAGTAATACAGCTCAGAATTATACGTTGCAGTAATTTCATTTTATCTGCTTTAGTTTGATATGTTCTTTACACAATAATCTACATCTAAATCAATATCATAACATGATATAAAATTACACTGAAAACCAGCAAATAGTTTCTATGAATTATACAATCCCACCGATGGAAATAATATGGCAGATTGTTATTGTAAACATAGTTGTAAAATTTCAATCAACACTATAGAAACATTAAAAATTTATCATGCAGTTTAATTAACTAATCAAAAATAAAATAGGGGAATAACAGAAAAGAATAAAAACGTAGATTGTGATGAGAAGGATAAGGAGCAGTAAGAGTCGGTGATTACGATTTCTGTCAAGTTAAATATAAAGCTTTTTACAATGTTGGAGAGAACCAAACTGGTGATCTTGTTGTTAAGCAATCTAATAATCTGTTTTGTCCTAACATTGGCTCAGGTAATTCAAGAAACAAAAATTAGAGAGAAACAGACAAAAACATTGAAAAAATATTTGAAAACTTTTTGTTACAACACTGTTCTCCTAATATTGTAGGCATTATTTCGCTTTCTCTCAAATAACGCTTTGAAAATAAACCTTCCGCCAATTCACTCAGATTGTGATATTCACAGCCTGTCGACTAGGCAACGCACAGCATTCAAAGTGGTTGAAAACAACGAAACTGAAGCAGCATGAGCCCTGACCAGTCAAGGACATTACGGTGTAGCCCAATTTACTAGTTTTCGCTCCACTCAAATATGGAAATTTTTGCCATTATTAGCAATCACTGTAGAAAAATACATAGATATGTGTCTACAATGTTACTTTTTATGATTTTGCTCGTACTAATTGTGTAAGTGCTTTTTTATGTTCAATCTTATGCTTCAATTTTTTATTCCGTAGCGACGCGATCTGTTGGTACTAGTTAAGAAACTAGTCAACGGTAGCTCTTTATGTGATATTAAAATATTTTTATTTTACATCTACGGAACAAAATTAATTCGCATAATTACATAAAACTCAGCATTAAAGTCCCTATTTTGTTTATGCAGGTCTCACAATACCCACTTATCTCGCAAATAAGTTTTTGAACGTAATATGCACTCTCCATCTACAAGGGAATATCTCACTCTAACCACCTTAAGTGGATTCTTTTTACCAGAATTTTCAAATTATTTGAAGGTTGGTATTAAAAATGACTAACATTTTTTTTGCTGTGGGTTCTTTTTAAAACGATAATACTTGGGGAATCGTCATTTGAAGGAAAAGTGTCGTAAGTTCCCTGGCAACGCTGCCTTTTGCTTTGAATGGATCTCGAGAGCAAGTCTTTTTGAGGCGCAATGCTCATGCACAGGCTTTGCTCTATGCCCCCCCCCCCCTCACACACACACACACACACTCCGAAAACCTATTCATCGATAGAACCCTTTCCTACTTTTCCTTCGCTTCACAGTCATCCGGTGTTGCCTCAACGACCACTTCGATTTCCCAACGCGTTTGAGATATCGATTCCTCCAATTCGACACATGATGAAAATGATGGTTTTGTGGGGTGAACGCGATCCATGTGTACAGCAAACGCTGCTCAGTTGGTCGTTCTGGTGAACTCTAGGGTTTTCGTTTACTTCAGAAAACAAATATATCCATCCAATGACGTAGATCTTTTTAGTAATTATCGATTTCCGAGTGGCCAGAGTTGAACAAAATCGTATTTTTACGTGCACAAAAGTACGTTCTGGCTCTTTACGACTAGATTCAGTGGAATAATTTTTTGTTCACAGAAACGTAGAATTAATTAACAAATTCCGTTCCAGCATTCAATATGACTTGCGTTTTCTCAAATCATCTCATGAGTAAAATAACTTTTAACTTTCACCGTCGTACTAATCACACCGAATATTAAAATTTTCTTGATTCAAATACATTACATTTTTTTAAATTTACTTGACTATACAAAATGGTTGCCAACTATGTGCATGTAAAAGGAAGACACTGGATTAAAAAAAATGCATCAACACTTTTCTTCTTGTTAGTTTTGCCAAATGCGCGCACCCGATTTTTGCTTCTCTAGGCCAGATTCACCAACAAGGATCACATTCGTAGCTGGTTCGAGTTTCGTGCTCCTTATCCGCGGAGTCAACGCCGACTTGATCCCTGTGTGTTTCTCAAACCTTTCGAGATTGAAGTTAATCCAGATCCCATGATTCCCGAGCAGTCGTGAAAATGCGCGGTTGGCAACAATTTTTCAATGCATTGTGGGTATTCTCGCGCTCAGCTATAGGAAAGGAATTTTTTGATTTCATTTCTTTCCGTCTTTGTGTGTTCGGTTGTGTGTGGTAGTATTCTTGTCCGGGGATGGATCAACTGAGGTTGGAAAGAATGCATAGACTGCGCCCTAGTTCTTTCCAGTTGAAAGAATTACTGGAAAGCTTAATGAGCAAATACAAAGACATTTTTAATGCTCATTATGACAATTCAAAATAATCGCTTCTTTTGCGAATACTCGTGGTCTCCATGTGCCTCCACACAATAAATCTGCAATGACTTCAACACCGAAAACAAACTCCATTTTTTACGACAAAAACTATCCTAATAAAAACAAAACTTCAAAGTATTACTACACTAAAAAAAAGTATCTCACTCTAAACTGCAATACAGATATCACAAAAATCAGATAGAAATGCGGAAAAATAGCGCCTCCAATAAAATACAACTAAAAAAACGCTATGTTACTTATAATCTACACTTATTTGAAGCCAAAATATATTTAAATTTTACTTCACAATACCGAGAATTCAAAACTACAATTGTGTTAACCCTACTTTTATTACAATACTATCTTAAAAAACACATTTGCCCAACAAATATTACGCGTAATCCTACTTGTTAGCGAATTCTTCCAAACAATCTAAGTCCAACTACAGGTATTTGCTTAAATATTCGGAAAACTGATATAGCGAGACGACCAAGCCGAGAAATAACTCCTGATCTGGCCGTCATCCGCCAGTCAGCAACGGATCAATTTGTGAGTCGAATTTGATCAGAGTCAGACACTTTGATTCGTTTTAAGTGCGTGGCGAACATGGAGTAGAGATATCTCTCCTCTATGGTGGCGAAACGTACAACGGGATCTACTGACTCGGATGAAATTAGGATCATATTCTTGATTCCGGCTGGTGAAACCAGCCAACACCACCTAGATATACATCTAGGAAGTATCTAGGTGGTGTTGAACCAGCCCTATGATACAGGCGTGTGTCAGAGTTCAGGAAAAGGATATTCAAGAAGTTTTGTTCCAAATTAAAAAATAAACGATATAACGTAACAGATGTTAGTCATGTGATAAAATAAATGGCAACAAATATTAACAATTAACTAAAAGGACATTTAAAATACACAGGAGGACGAGAGAACAATGACGTCAATGGGGAACTGTCCTCCCAAATGAAGGACCGTTGGCAATCCTTGTATACGATCATAAAAAAGATGTTTAAGCCATTCTTGTGTTTTCCAAATTTCATAAAAGATTTTTTTCATTATTTTCTAAAAAGTATTGAACTTCTAGTTCAATACGTATTATAATTAATTCTTTAATGAGAATTCATAGAATTTCGTTCCATTGTTGGAAAACATTGTGTGATGGCACTGCTACATGAACAATCACTTGCTTACAATTACCTTCGGCGTTGTCTTATTTCTGTTACTACAATGTTCTGTATACATCATTTAGATTTTTCAGAGGAAAACAATCACTATTGTTGGGTGAGGTGAATTTCCCCGTCTTGCCCACACCGTCTTAATAGAGAATACTGACCTTCCAATTTTTCTAGATTATTTTAATTCAAAATGTTAAGCTTATTTAAATTACATTTACTGGCTTTTAGTTAGAATACCCCGAAATATGTGCAACTCTCTGATTCCAATGTAAGGGAAAGGCAGAATTCTAATTGTATTCTGGGGAGATCGGTTTCACGTACTCATGCTTAACCTAATAAGAATGTAATCACAGAAAGAACAGCCAATCGTAAGATTCTTAATATTAAGTAGAGGCATATTATTTTCAATAGAAATATCAGCCTTGGTATCATAGGAACTCTTTATTATAGCAAGTTCTTTCGGGCGCATTGTGGCCATTTTAAGCAAGTGCAAGTGTCGGCGGCCGAGGGACACCGTCAGTTAGGAATAAATTTATTCTAATGATGAAACTACGTCTGATTTTTCATTTCCGTACTCTTCATATTACCGAGAATGCTTCTACGGCTTCACATTTTAGTAATATACACAGACGACATAAACAGTAAAAGATCGCGTTCAAAAAGTAATTAAAACTTAAAAATAATCTAGATGTATCTCTCAATATTAAATATATACATAATCAATTTTGAAAGGAACGTGTTAAGACGATAAAGTGAAAAAAAGTAATGATAGCCAATTGTTTTCTGTGTGGGCTACAAAATCAGGAGAGCATTTCATAACTTCAAATTTCATTTTTCTTGAGCATTCTTCATGGAATTAATATACTGTTACATGTCTGACGTGATTCTGAACGAATATCTAACAAAACTTCAAGGCATGTTCCTCACACAATGGATCGATTACTTTATAACTGTAGCAATGAAAGGGGAGTAACATCCTATTTAATCGATTGGTTACATTGATCAAACATACAAATCCAAGTATCACGTTCCTGATATTTAAGATATTATTTACGATTAGATCAACCAATATCAGGCATGGCAATAACCTCATATCACTAACACTAATTCTTACAAATATGGTGTCTACATTCAGAGATTATGGCTCATAAACTGCATTAACAGGGACATAAAAGCACGTCCATATTTATTTGCATTAGACTCTTGTACAATTTGCATGTATTTGAAATCTTGTGACATTTTAATGAAACTCTGAATGTAAAAACAATTTGCCAATATTTGTGCATTGCTTTCCCTTCTTTTTCACTGAATTACTAATTGCAGAATGATAATATAAAATAATTATGGAAAAATGCACTTGCAAATGGCGACAAACTGTAACGTTTTAAGTTCTAGTAATAGATGTTACATTTTGGTTATGATTAAAAACAAATTTCCATGATATTATTGCATTCCGTTAAATGATACTCGCTTGCTTACAAGAGTTGCTTCTTTCTCATACAACTGCGAAACCAAAAAGATCCAAATGTCTTCACGGAGTAAACTTCTCTGCCTGTATGGGCGAAAGGCTCACCTGTCAAGGGAGGTCAACGAAGCGCTCGAGTTATTGGCCGACAGCTCGTCGGGAGATCCAGGGCTCAGGTCGACACTCGCACACATTTTCCCTCGAGAAATCATCCATCGAATCTTCAAGCGAACAAGGATCGCTCCAGCAATGAGTGTGCAACCAGCTGCAATGAGAAAGAGCACACGCACAGTCGCCAGCTGTCGGGTTTCATCGTCCATCCTCGACTCGCATGGATTGTTGCGTCACAGCCGAAGGCGGTTGGCCGTGAAATCTGATTCCCAGGAACATGCAAAAAATACCAACAAACAATAGACTATCCACCAGAATCGTGGTATTTAAGATACATGCAATCGTACAATCGAAAATTTATTTGTTGTTCAGTCCCTTATTTTAAATTAAGGACAACCACAATGCTAAGTGCAAAAATGTCTTCACATAAGAATTTTAATTTTATTACACTTCGCATAAGAATTTTAATTACAATCGGAAATGTGTACTCTCGTAAATCTTTGTCTTCATTTTGTATACCTTTTTGTTTGTTCATTTAAGATTATCCTATTTTATAGTTTAATTCTGTAATATGTTTAGGGCACTGGTAACAATGAAATATGTGAACGAGAACATTCGAAACACGTTTTACTTTCCCGCTACTGCTTGCGCAGTCCTATAGAGAAAGTATTATAATGCTGCGGGGGAAAAACAGGACATTTTTGATAGAAAAAATATTATTGCCGGGCCGTAGTAACGAAAACGTACATAAATTTTGTCGCAAAATTAAGTTTAAGTAAATAACTTCCTCTGCAGTATTGTGCATCCATGATTTGTGGGTTCTAGATACCGAAAAATCGATTGAGGGCAAAACGAATGTTCGTCTATATCTGAACAGCGCAAGAGGCTAAACCGTAAGCAGGATTTTTCACCAAAATATTCTCCAATCGATCTGGCTGATGTCGCGGCCCTTTCACTTTCACTTTCAAACTTATTTTATTTTGGGGTGGGGCATGAAGATCCGGGGAAATTTAAAAAAAATTAAAACATGGCACCAATTTTTTAAATTAAATTTTGCCCTTGGATAGCGTAAAGAACGCTTGAAGAATGCTGCAGGTCTACTGCTTCATTCTACTCCATAACTTTTCGACGTCGTCTTACAATTACAACGATGAAGATATTTTTTTTAATGTGCTCATCAGAAACATCTTCAAATGAGGTTATGTTCGAATTTCACGCCCTTTGTTTTGCAGAATGGCAACACAGTCGGTTTAAAATTCTTCGTATTCATCCCATTGAAATTCTTGCAATATTTTCTGAAATAAATGTTCATGTAATAATGATTAGTGAATCGTGGTTGTAACCACCGATTAAATCCAACCTCGTCACGATACTAGGTTTCACAATAGTACGTCAAGATCGTAATATTCATACAGATAAAGGTACTAAGAAATCGGGTGATGGAGTAGCCATGTATATACGGAATGATTTAAAATGCAAAGTTGTACATTTATCAGCCACAGAATTGTTGCATTGAATTTTTATGTGTAGAAATTATAATAGGTGTGAAATGTTCCATGTCTGTAGTAGCATATTGGACACCAAAAACCTGAACATTGAAAGTGCTGGAAGAGCACCTTCCCGCCATTACGATAGCTTCATCATGGGCGACTTCAATTGTAGATTCGTAAATACAGACAACCACGCTGTACGTAAAAAAATAGAATCCTTTAATTTGCATATTCTCAAATTAAATCCAACTCATTATTCCTCAAGTAGTGAAAACTCGATTGATCATGTCATTGTTTCGGAGCCAAATAATGCAATAGTTTACGGTGAGATCCCGATTTCTGAAATATGCAGGCATGATTTGTTGTTCTTATCATATTCAATGAACGGTTCTAAGTCTACCAAACATTATTTCGTACCACAAATATTTCAATGCAGTTAAATTTATTTACGACACCATCCGTGCGACAAGGCAATTAGTGTCCCAACAAACTTCTATCCATGACGAAGTTCATGTGTTAAATAATATCGAAAGCGATTTATTCGCAAAACATCCAGAGTTACGCGCCGGCCAGCACCATGCTTGAATGATGAAACTCGGGCTTGCATGAAGCATCGTGACTTAGTTCACAAACAATACAGACAAGAAAAAACGGCCATTCTGAAAGGTGAATATACAAAATTGCGTAATGTAGTTCACCAAAAAATACGAAATATCAAGTTGCGATTCTACAACGCATTGTTTAAAGCACAAACTGATTCTAAATAAATCTGTAACAATATCAGAAACATTGGCATGGGTAAGGACAGTTCAACAATCTCAGTCATAGATATACTTTTGGACAAATCGAACAAAATGTCTTAATCGCGGTTGCTTCATTTGACCCAGTGTTGAAAGCAAATGCGTTTTGAGAATACTCGAACATCAGTGTAGAAGACCTCAGAAACTAACTTTACTTTAAATGGGATGACAATACAGAGGTTCCTAAAGTTTTGAGAAGTTTAAAATCAAACGCAAAGGTTCGGAATTAATGCTAGACGGTGGAAGCTTATTACAGATGTAGCTCTTCCTACTTATTACGTCTTATTTCCCACAGACGTGGAAATTAGCCAAAGTTCATCCTCTTCCGAAGTCCCAAAGCCCTTCCTCTACCAACGATTTCCGGCCTACAAGAATTCTGCCGACACTATCAAAAATCCTCGAAAAAGTTGTTCACAGGCAAATCTATTCACACTTAGCAGATTGTGGATTATTAAATCCGTACCAGTCCGGTTTTCAGCCCAGGTAAAAGTACACGAACCGCATTAATAGTAATAATAATAACAACATTTATTGTGTCACATATACAATTACAATCGTGTATGACAATGGGTCATGATGTATGATGTCTTGTATGGAGAGAGCGAAGTTACATTACTGTTCAGAAGCAAACAAGGAGCCATCTCAGCATTTGCTCAAGGAAACTGAACAAAACCTGATCGAGACGGGGTTACTTGAAGTTACCGAATATTTGACAAAAGCCCTGGATGATGAGGAAATAACAGTATTAACGCTACTAGACTTCAGTAAAGCTTTTGATTTTGTCGACCACGACCACCTACTCACTAAATGCATGAACTTAAACTTTTCATTAGCCTCCACGCGGTAGATAGATTCCTTCAGGAACCGTCAGCAATTTGTTAATGTCGGGGGGGATTACTCATTGATATCAAAGGGTGTCCCCCAAGGAGCCATTCTCAGGCCATTGTTTTCCCTAATATATTTTAATGGCAGTTTCCGTAAACATCATATGTATGCTGACGATTCATAAATTTATGTTAGCGGAAGGCCCTCTGAACTGAAACAATTAGGAGAGAACCAATAAGGACTTGGAAACCTTGCAGAAGTGGACAATATTAAACGGATTTTCCTTGAATCCTATTAAATCACGGACCATGGTAATTTGTTCAAAGCAAGTCCAGTCACGAGTTGATAATCTGTGTAGAGAAAATGTTCTATATAAAACCATCATACCTTACTGTTTCGGAGTCAAAAACTTAGGAATACTTCTTAACAATAACCTCCAGTGGGATTCTCATGTAAATAAAGTGACAAAGTTAGTCTCTTCACAAATTAGTTCTCTTAGGATTGTTGTTTTTACCGGTCAATATAAAAAAAATGCAATATAATCCCTTGTCTTCTGCTAGACTCCGTAGATATTAGGCGATACATTTATCTTATTTTTATGCATTCGTGGATATTTGATAGCCTTCAGTTCTGGATGTTTAATTTATTTGCGAAATTAGTAACAGTTGAGATTTATTCATGTTTGTTTCTTTTGTAGAAGCGAGGAATGACTACCGTTCATGACTTTCGATTGATTGTTATGATTCCCAGAGCTTCAACACCGTCACGAGTCCCGTAAGTATAGTGCGCGTATTGCGTGGGAGGAGCGGTATTCCCCCCCCCCCGTTGTCAGGCGAGATCCGGCGCTGACCAACCGTCAGCTAGCGGGATTTTCTCCAACCAGGGATCTCCCCCCAGCGGGGCACCGCCCCCCCCCCCCCAGCCGAGACAAGAGCAAGGAAGAGGTAGGAAAGATCATGCGCGGGCCCTAGCCCGTTTATTAGGATAGTGCTCCGGCATTCGCCTGGTGTTGATCGGAGAAACCACGGAAAACCATCGATCGGTGCAACCGGTCGCTAGAATTCTCCTCCAAACAGCAACTGAATTCGATCTAGCTCACAAGCTAGTGTCGAAACTGTCACCATCGGGGCCCGAACCTAGGACCTCCCAGTCAAAGGCACTACAGTGACATCAATTGAAGACCTGAACATGACTTTGGAATAATTGCAGATAAGCACCGCAGGTGTTTCACATGAATTTGTTTGGACTTTTTCAAGTGATGACTGAAGTGTTCGCAGGCAAAATTGCAATATTGTTAAAATGCGAAATTGCTCCCGATGATGCGAAAAATTATGTGTTATTGGAGAGCCTCTAATTCATGTACTGAAATTAATTAAAATTCAAGGAAAGACGGCGGCGGGCCACATCCGCTCTGATTGGTCTACTAACATTGTTGAAATGTCGGCCCTTAAAAGCTGATGTTCCTTACAGCCGTTACATTGTCTCCACCTATGCTTTAACATTGTGGCTCCCAGCTAGTAATGTGATGTATAACCCCAGGCCCACAGTATATGAACGGATCATTTTCACATTCGATTACAATTCATGAGAGTAAATGTGAATGACACAAATATTCTGATTAAATTTACATTATAAAATAGTTAATATTTTGATAATTTGATCAATCAGGACAGAAGGAAAGAAAGAAAGACAGAAGAAAAGGAAAGAAGGAAGGAAAGAAGAAAGGAACGAAGAAAGGAAAGAAGAAAGGAAAGAAAGAGAGAAATAAAGAAAAGAAAAGAAAAAGATTCATGAGAGTAATTGTGTATGGTATAGGTATTCTTATTAAATGAGCCTAATTAAAAGTAAATAGATTAACAAACAAATATATAAATAAATAAAATATATTTGTTATAGCTTACACAGGGAGCCGCCATTGTGTGACACACATTTTAACGTGTATTGTAATAGATGCTGCTGCTACATAGTTTTTTGAAACCTACATAAAATATATATATATATATATATATTGTATATATAATATGAAAATACAAGCAAGAAATCTGTTGAAAAACAAATGAACTTCAAGAAGGAATGTACTTCTTATTGATTCAGTTACAAACAGAATTAACAATAAGAAAACGAAGGGAAGGTTTAGTATCTAAAATAAATTAGTCAAACGCACAATTCATGTTATATAAAATTAGATTTATTTAAAAAAGAGCAGGAATTTGATGAAGAAACATCAAGTATATACACATATGGAAATTCTCAGATACGTATATCAGAATGAATCGATGGAACCACCTCTGCTTCAGGCTCAGAGAAATGAGCAGGCCTTGTGCACACCATTCAACACAGGCTATTCTACAACACAGAGCAGCACCTAGCACTTTGTACTAGGACCAATCAAATTACTCACTGAATAGAAAACAAATGCATCTGACAAGCCATTAAGCTCCAGTCTTCGCTTACTTGGCATTTTATTTGGAAATTAAGATTTCTGATTTAAGTACATCTAATTGTAAGGCCAAGTACATGTATGGTTCATTTATAATTAATGATTTTCCTAAAAACGGATTCAGCGTGAAGTTAAATTCATGGTTGTTCTTATAAGATTTATTATTTAATGACTTCTGCCTGCAGAACTTATTTTTGACTCAAAATTTTTATATTCATATTAATACAATTTTATTAAAATAATTTTTTAGACTTATCCTTACAACATTGTTTCATATGGTATCAAATGATTTTGCTCTGAGCACATTATGAGCACTAATTTTCATATAATACATAAAGACATTAATTATTCCCAATTTTTGTATATTTTATCTTGACGACTAGTAATTCTTGTCACTAAGAAAAAAAAATTAAAGATTACAATGTCCTGAATATTCATTCACTGCACATGTTTTATGTTCAGAAATAATTTTAAATTTCAATACATAATTAATGATGAAAACTATCAAATTTTTTAAAAGGGTTTAAATAAAGCATCATTAAAATATTATTTTACAGAAAACAGTGCATCAAATAGTTTCTTTCTCAGAAAACAAAATTCAAGAAAAGCATATTCAAGCACAACTCAATAGCAATCTTATTCCATTACTTTTAATGGACTGCATATTTTGACAAAATATTTCTCTGTAATAATGAAACTTGAAACTTAACTTCCAAAATCTGCATTAAAATAAATTAAAAAACATTGTAGCAAAGTTTGTTATAAGATAAAAAAGTTTTCATCTACAATTAACAATATCATTTATGAAATTACTTAATAATAAGCCTGAAAATATAGAGAATAAGTAATGTCACTATTCCTGGTTGAAAGGAAAAAAAGTCCTTATTTGTGGTATTTGGATTGCCCTAATTGTATTATAAATGTATAAAATAGAAATTACAAATACAAATTATTAATTAAGTGAGACAGTTTTTTTTTTTTTGAGATGAATAAAGCAAATGCGTCTTCATTAACATTTGCAGAACAAAATTAAAGTTCTTATTTCTCGTGAAAACTAACATCTTTCATTTAAGCACTCAAGACTGTAGGCTGAAAATGTGAATGAGACTGATAAGTTAGAGCTCTAAGACCCAAGCAAGAATAACAAAATCTCCGGTGAAAGCAGCTCATGAAAGCTGGGAGAGATATGTCTCTAACATAGAACATGACGTCCTTGGCAGACAGTGTTTTGCATATAATGGTTTTAAACATCTAAATGGAATGGGAAAAGACACTGCTAACCTACAATTACTGAGCAAAGAAAGTTGGTTAAACCATTGTCAACAACTCTTGTTATACCTGATTATAAAGAAGTAGAAGTAGTTCTAACCTTTGGATGTCGATAAAACTGAGTATGAAGAACTACACAATGTTCTCATAGAAAGTAAAAATAGGAAAGCGTCAGGTATAGACTTTCTTAACACAATCATATAAGTGCCTAGACTTATTAAATCTCTGCTGGCAACAAAGAAAAATGGTCCCAGTTGTCCCAATATTTAAAAGAGGCTCACAAACAGAATGTTTTAACTACAGGGGAATAAACCTGCTGAATTCTTGTTACAAGATATATTCAAAAATAATTGCTAAACGATTAAGAAGCTTAATCAATTGTATACTACTTGATGAGCAAAAGGAATAAAGGAAGATAATGTACAGACAATGTGTACTCTCTAAAGCAATTAATAGAAAAGAGGAGAGAATACAATCTTCCAACATATTTAGTGTTTATAGATTACAGCAGGGCATTCAACAAAGTTTTAAGGAACCAGCTCTGGAATATAATGGACAGGAGAAGAATTCTCCAACACATTATTGAAGTTATTAGGAATGTATATAATGGTACACAAATTAGCATAAAGAAAAGTAACAGAGAGATCCTAAGAGAGACGATTAATAAAGGTGTTTGACAGGGATGTAGCTTGTGTCCCATCGTATTTAATCTCTATTCAGACAATGCTGTTAGAGAATGACATACATTTTAGTGAGCGGCTTACATTTTAAAATATTACAGAAAACTTTCAAGAAACCAATTTTGTCATAACTTTAATATTTGCTGACAATCAGGTACTTATTGCAGACAATGAGAACAAATTACAGAGAGCTCTATTTGAATTACAACTGATAATAGTAGAGTATAACTTAAAAATCTCGGTAGAACAAGCAAGTCCATGGCACTTCAAGGAAGCTTTCCTGTACGATGTAAAGTGGTAGTAAATAATACAATCATTGAACAAGTCTGCATTTTTAAGTTTGTAGGCTGTGACTTCATACACAGGGGAAGTTGATATAGAAAGAAAAATAGCGTGTTTTAATCATATATATGGCAGGATTAAAAGAACCCTAAAAAACAAGGTAAGGAAAGACACTTTCCTAAAATTTTATAAAACATTAGCTGTGCTAACTGGTCAATATGTAAGTTGAAATGTGGGTACAAAATAGCAAATCCCACAGTAGAATTCAGGCTTCTGAAATGATATTTTTGAGATCAATATTGGGCCTTACAAGAGAAAACAAAATAAGGAATGAGAATTTAAGAAATAAGTTAGGAATATTTAATTTAAATGAAAAAAATAAAAGAATACAGGAAAGCATGGGCAAACCATGTACAAAGAATGGAAAATTCCAGAACTCCAAAAGAAGAGAGACAATACCACCTCAAAGGAAATCTGTCTGTTGGATGACCGAAAACAAGGTGGAAGGACCAATTAGGGCGAAATGGATCTACAATCCAATGCCTGAAGAAGTAGTTAGAATACATCGACATAAAAGCTTATCATTCCTTTGGCATAGAGCAGTTCTTTTCTACTTCTGATTTTCTTTATTCTTTAAAACTTTGATAGGAAAGCTGAAATTTCCTGCATTTGAGAACAGATTAATATATAATGCTAAAACGCAGTAGCATTTATGTGACAAATGTTTCCTTGAAAAATATGCATTTGAATACAAATATGTTTATTCCAGGAAACAGTAAATCTTGTATTATTTTTTTAATGTGAATATTATGGAAATAAATATATCAAAATACAGCAGTGCATATGAATATTATTACCTCTTGTTGTATGATGAAATGCCCTAAATACAGACAGAATTAATAGAAATTCTGACTAGATATCTCAAGTAACATTTTGAAGGGGATATTTTGTCTTTCTTTGGTATTATAAATGTATTAGACTAATGAATCAATTCATTATTTCTTAAAAGAATTGCTATGTTTGTACTCTCTCTGCATGATAACTCATATTTTTTGTAAAAGTTTGTGCAAATAACATGCAGATAGAAAAATGACATTTAATTCTGTGAATAAGAAATGACTAGATTGCTATGAAATTTGACTCTTTAAGGTTATAAAAGGAATAATAACATAACCTTTTGCAACAAGACGAATACTATTGGTTGTGGGAATCACACATAATTTCCAAGATGTCTTTGTGAAACTCAGGTAAATTTACAAAATAGGAAAAAACTACTTGATCCTACACCTCGAATTGAAATGAAATAACAAACAACTTGTTATTGAATCTCTTGATTTATGTCATTTAAGCTCCTTTTGATTCATCATATTATATTCATCATATAGCATTAGCTATATCACAAACGGGAGAAACTTTGTGATTTTACAATTTTGTATTTTTTTATTATTATATCATATTTAAAGTATTTACAAATATCAACATAATAATATCAGAAAATTTTTAGAATTATCAATTGTTATAAATAATGATAATGTACCATTTTAATACTGTTGCAATATTATTTTTTTTGAAGTTTCTCCAAACATTTTTATCACCATTCTTCATCCAAAATAATTTTACTTATTTAAACTACAACATAATGTGAATTAACACAATTTGACTTACATCCTCATAAGTACAAGTCTGTCAGTCATTAATTTAAAATTTGATTCCTCAAGAAGTTAAATTTAGATTGATTTATTTCAACTAACAGTTTCTGAAGTTGGTTTGCGAAAAGGTATGTATACCTGATGGAAATAAATTAAATTCTCTATATTGCACATAAGTCCAAATTAATACATAGGAGTCTTTAAATCTTGGAAAATATAATTTAATAGTTGAACATTCTTGAATATTAATTTTCGTATAATTCACATTTAATTTACTTTTCCTTTTCCATTAGTTAAAATATTTAATTTAAAATTGCTGTCGATCAGTATCTGTGACCCACCAATCAAAATGAAACAAAAATTATAAATTGTGCTTAACATTTGGCTTCTACAATTGGCCAATATTCTAAAAACATAGCAAATTTCATCTAAACTTGCTGACTAACACCTTCAACAATTTCAAGAAACTTTTGAATCAGCCTTTATAGCATCTGCATTGAATGGTCACTTCACATATTCTCCACTGTTTTGCTTCCACCGCAGTTTGTGAGGTTGGCAACTTGTGTGTATGTGTTTTAGCCCACAGACTAGAGTCCACAATATGTCATTCACAACAAATAGTGTCTATGAACACTGATAAGAAACATCAAAATCAGTTGTTTCCGGGCTTGAACTGATAAGTAAGTTTTGTGGGAATGTGTCAACCATAAACTTATAACCTATACTATTAAATTATTTGGAAAAATGTGGCCTCTAGTGGATTTTTGATAATGAAATTTCAACTCCTTCAGCACTCCAATATTTGTAGGCCAAATCAATATTATAAAAATACACATACTGTTCTGCTAAATTTAACACAATAAACATTTACATAGTCAAATGTTTACATTCTCTATATGTACATAATTCTACAATCGCTAACAATATCATGAACTATCTTGTATAAATAAAGTAAACAACTTGATCAAGAAGGTTTAAAGTAAAAACGTCTGTCAATGTTGCCAACCTCATTCTTAATCTAAAAGTGCAGACATGGTAGAATTCCACAATAGTCAAAGAACATATTTAAAATGTTTTGTCTATTATGCTGTGCTTGTTGATCTAAGATTTCATGAATGCATTTGCTCAGGAATAACTACATAAGGGGGAAATATGATATTCAATTTCCTTTTCTTGCTATCCATAAAATATCATCCTATTAAAAGATTTTAAAAGAGAGATTAACTGCTATGCTAATTAGGTGGAACTCTATCAAGTCTTTATTTCAACAAATATATACAATTTAAATGCATGGGTGTCTATTGATTCAAAAGAAACTCAGGAGTGGTAATCATATTAATTATATTAATACAGTTTGATATTCTATATCTATCTAACAGATTGTATAATTATAGAAAAGTTTATAACCAACAGCAATAGTGTTCATCAGAAATATTTCAAAGTCCCTTCTTATCAACAGACACCCAAACTTCAAGATTGACAAGAAAACACATTAATTATCTTTAGATAAATGATAGCTACTAAGTTTATCACTTTGGCTTAAGCTATATGTCTTATTTTAAAAATATTCTGAGTTCATAACTACAGGATATGAATCAGCACATATGTAGTGTAAGAATAAAAAATTAAAACAAAACCCCAATAAAATTGTAAGTCGTTTGGTGATGCTGCAGAGATTGTTGGCAACCGTCAAACTGATAGGAATATTAATTAAATCACAACTTTTACATTATGGATGCACTGATTCAAAGTCATTCAACGATGATGACACAGGGCAATGTATGAGATTACGGACACCATTAATGAAGTTTGTTTATCTAGTACAGAATTTGCTAAATATTTTTCACCTCTAAGGGGAATGAAAAATGGAATGGATTTTTGAACAATAAATTTTATCAAATAAAATTATATAGGTTCGGAAAAAGCAATGAAGCTAATATTCTTTTTCCTGCAAAACAAACAATAAAGACTACAAAAATACTAAAATATTTACACGCTCGTAAATAACTGGCGATTGGAATGTAATTATTCATGATTCTTCCTTTTTCTTACACAAAACTTGGCACTGGTTAATTTTGCGAAAACAGGCTGTCTACATCGTGTTCTACTCATTGCGGTAGGGAACGAACTCGTAACCAAAGGCCACAAAATCTCTGCAGCGCGACAAGAGCAAAGAAACACTCAAAGCGGAGACGTTTGCTTTCACATTCATAAAATTGACTGTACACAGTTCGAGTCCCGAGCCGGGGCCGGGGCTCCGTGGGTGAGCTTCTCTGCCAGAGCTCAGCCAGCAAAGACTAGAAACTTTCTCGTACGCGGCGGCACGACTGGGGGAGCTTAAACCACGGCTTAGCCGGTCACGCAAAGGGTTGAGCAGGGAGGGGCGAGGCGGGGATGGGGGCGAGGCGGGGCATTGCTGGGCGGGGCGAGGCGGCTGGATGTGGTGTGTGTATCAGGTTGACTGCCATCGCGCCTGCTCATGGGCGGAAGGCAGGTGCTGTTCCTCCCCCTGGCCATGTTATGTGCGTCTGACTGTGTTAGCTGTGTGTGGTGTGTGATCAAGGTTGAACTGCCATCGCGTCTGTGTGGCGCCAGCGAGGCAGGTGCTCGGCGTCCCCCTGGCGCATGTATGTGCGTCCTGACTGTGTTAGCTGTGTGTGTGTATCAGGTTGACTGCCATCGGCGCCTGTGATGGGCGGAAGAGCAGGTGCTCCTCCCCCCTGCCATGAGTGTGCGTCTGACTGTGTTAAGGCTGTGTGGGTGTGTATGCCCGGTTGACTGCCTCGCTCCTGTATGGGCGGAGAGGCAGGTGCTCCTCCCCTGGCGCATGTTAATGCTGCGTCTGACTGTGTTAGCTGTGTGTGTGTATCAGGTTTGAACTGGCCATCCGCGGTCTGTGTGGCGAAGAGAAGCAGGTGCTCCCTCGGCCCTGGCGCCATGTTATGGTGGGCGTCTGACTGGTAGCTGTGTGTGTGGTGTATCAGGTTTGATGCCATCGGTCTGTATGTGTGGAGAGCGAGGTGCTTCCTCCAGCCCTGGCCAATCGGGTTATGTGCGTCTGACTGTGGTTAGCGTGATGTGTGTGTATCAGGTTGACTGGCACGGCGTCTGTGTGCGCAGAGAGGGGAGGTGCTCTCCCTGGCCATGTTATGTGCGTCTGACGTGTTGCTGTGTGTGGTGTTAACAGGTTGACGTGCCTCGCGTTGGTGTGCGCAGAGAGGCAGGTGCTCCTCCCCCTGGCCATGTTATGTGGCGTCTGACTGTGTTAGCTGTGTGTGTGTATCAGGTTGACTGCCATGCGCGCTGTGTGCGCAGAGAGCAGGTGCTCCTCCCCTGGCCATGTTATGTGCGTCTGACTGTGGTTAGCTTGTGTGTGTGGTATCAGGTTGACTGCATCGCGTCTGTGTGCGCAGGAGAGCAGGTGCTCCTCCCCTGGCCATGTTATGAGTGCGTCTGACTGTGTTAGCTGTTGGTGATGTGTAGTCAGGTTGACTGCATCGCGCGCTGTGTGCGCAGAGAGCAGGTGCTCCTCCCCCTGGCCATGTTAGTGGTGCGTCTGACTGTGTTAGCTGTGGTGTGTGTGTATCAGGTTGACTGCCATCGCGCTGTGTGCGCAGAGAGCAGGTGCCCTCCCACTGGCCATGTTATGTGCGTCTGACTGTGTTAGCTGTGTGTGTGTGTATCAGGTTGACTGCCATCCGCCCTGTGTGCGCAGAGAGCAGGTGCTCCTCCCCTGGCCATGTTATTGTGGTCTGACTGTGTTAGCTGTGTGTGTGTGTATCAGGTTGACTGCCAATCGCGCCTGTGTGCGCAGAGGGAGCAGGTGCTCCTCCCCCTGGCCATGTTATGGTCGTCTGACTGTGTTAGCTTGTGTGTGTGTGTATCAGGTTGACTGCCATCGCGTCTGTGGCGCAGAGAGGCAGGTGCTCGCCCCCCTGGGCCGATGTTA
>BOPP01000188.1:2203093-2263178 GCA_017312745.1 Gryllus bimaculatus | reverse complement strand
CCATGGCCGAGACCAGGCTTTTACTCACGAATGGGTGCAGGGCCCTGCGCCTCCGAAGCGCCGGTTGCGTTGAGGCGTTTTCTTCCAGGTACCTTCCAATGAATCGCAATTAAATAAGTAGTTTCAGTATATCATATTATATGGTTATAAAGGCAACTTCACAAATGAGTAACAGAAAAGTACGAATGGCTCATGTCGCCAGAATGTAAATTCAACTACAATACATATGGACACTTATGCATTTGAAAATCACAATGATACGGAACTTTTATAAAAGTCTTGAGAGTGAGACTGATTACACTGAAATTTCTGTCGTTACGAAAGCTGCGACTTATATTCTGTAGGCATTCAAACGGTTCTGAGATAATTCACATAAAAGTCCATGTATCCTTCCTTGTCCAATGTCCGGGATATATAAAAACATATGACTCTTTGTGTATTCCTTTCTCTGATAAACTTTTGCTATTTCTTCAGTGAGATGGAGAACTGTAATGCTGTGATCTGGATTCCATCTGGTAATCTGGAAGATATTTCAGCTTTACTCTGTGACAGGAAATGTCAAAATCAAACTGTTTGCTTCTTATTTCTCAGAATGAACTCAATGAGGGGGTAGGACTGACTAAAGCTAAGTCCTTCATATAAGTAAACTAATGCTCCTGTAAGAATGTTAATAATACTTTCTCCGAGTACAATTTTTTTTTTTTACAAAAACAACAACAAAGGCCACCGTAAAGCCTGTTATTTGAATAATCTGTTACATAGAACGAGTTTATCAGTCAGATTAACACGAAAGGAGCGAATGGAGCATTTTTTGGCAACCACCGCCATGCCTCGTCGCTGTGCTGTTGCACTCGTTCGACCGCAGCGCCCCCAGCGACCGGCGCGCGCACTTCATTACTCGCGGGGGTAGGGTGTGTGGCGGAGGGGGAGGGGGGGGGCGGCCGACACAAAGTTAAATGCAAACGATGAGACGCCGCACAAAGGAGTCGCTCCCGAACGAAATTGAATGCGAGCCGCAAAAACGAGGACACCAGAACAAAATAACAATAATATTAAAAATATAAAAGTAGAAATGCCAGGCAAAAGAAAAAGCCGATTTAAGCGGTTCGTGAGCCCAAACAAATGACAGGCGCTGTTTTTCGTGGCGTTGCGCATGCGCGAGCGAGTTCAAAGAGCCTCATCAGCGCAGATATGTCACTAATCCCGCCGCAGAGTCCGCCCCTTTCGCGTTAATGGCGAAGCCGACCTTTGACCCTGTGAACGCTGTGCCCGCAACCAATTATCTGTCAGTGCTCTGCATTCGCCGAAGAGCCGTCCGCGTCGCGATGGCCGAGGTCACAAATGCACGAGGTCGCGGGTTCGAGGTCCACTTCGGCAGCGGCATTCATCAGGATGGAAACGACTCTGGCCGTGAGGCTCTAGGGATAGAGTCCACAAAGTGGCAGATTTTCGACAATAGCTATAAACTGCAAGCAGGAATTCAGTCGCTGACTCGAAGATAATTTTAACGGTCGGCTGTTCTGGTCGGTAGTTTTCCATGGTTTATTCGATCAATTCCAGGCGAATGCTGAAGCAGTACCCTAACATACGCGCCACTCGCCACACGCGATCCTTCATCTTCACCTGCTCTCTCCCTTCACACAGACATTTACATGGAATACACTAGCATATACTCTTGGGTTCGTTCACAATACGCCAGACGACGGTAGCCACCTTGCCTTTTAACAGTAATTCCATTAAAATATACTATTTTTTAAAAAAATTCGCACAAAAACTTATGTTGCCAATTTTTTAAGAGATGTTTCTGGCGCACTGGTATCAAATTGCTGGACACTATCCTGAGCGTCGCCTCGCCCGCCAACATCGCCGAAGACTGTCTTTCCCACCTGGGTTTGTAAATAAGTATTTAGAGCAAACTGCGAATTCGTGGAAACTTTGAAGTACCATTTTCTATTACATAAACCTTTCGTTGCATAGAGATATTGTCACCACATTTGGCATGAACACTTTTGAGCAGCCAAGAATAGAAAATTGCGCTGTCGCTATTCAAAACGAGTCATTTGACCATATTTCGTTGAATGAAATCCCCTGTGCGTGTGTGTGGGCACTCACCGACGACCTGCATCTCGCCGTGGTCGGAGACTGTCTGGAAGGACGGCGCTTCGGCCGACACCTCGCAGCGGTAGCGGCCCGACGTCGCCAGCTGCACCGCCGTCAGCTGCACCAGGCTGGCCGACGACTGCGACATCTGCGGAAACAAAGAAGCACGTGTTCGTTTTCACTCAAATCTCTTGGCTTAAATACCTCCGGACTTAAGAGTTTTTCGATGCCACATTTTATTCCAAAAAGGTATTTTAAATATCTACAAGTTAGCATCAAAAGTCATTTTTTTTACTGTCGCCTTTCTCCCTACTCCTTCATAGAATCTATATAGTATTATAATCGTAATAATGCCCTGCAGCTGCAAAAATGCTGAACAAAAGGGTTTTCGAAGGAGGAGTTCGTATACTACTGCAGAGCGACAAATAAAATACTTTCACATAACACTGCAATAACGTAGAATATAATTTACACAGTTCAATAACAAAAAAAAAAAGTAGCTGTTTCGTTCGTCGAAGAGCAAATATTTAATGGCGGGTTGACTCTTTTTCAGAACTTTTTTCTTAAAAATAATGTAGCTCTGAGTAAGTGTATTCAGTCAGAACATGTGAATAACCACAATAAAATATTAGAATTTTCCATCCAAAATCGAAATTTTCATTATTTTTGGATTTTTGCCGAGTACAAGTGTATCTAATAAAATCATAGGCACCTCTCGTATGACCGAAGGCTACATAGTTTTTTTAAATTTCTGTGGTTATTGGAAATTAGTAGTATAGATAGTCCCACTTCTCTTCCTGCCCAACTTGCGAATCGTCATTCGCACCGCACTCTCGCCTGCATCCCCAGGTTTCCTTCTCCAGACCCCACCTCCAATTCTCGTCCAAAGATCTCATGCGAAGAATTACCACTCCGCACCAGGGTTGCCACATCTCCGGGTTTGACCCGGAGACTCCGGGTTTCATAGACAATCTCCGGGCTCCGGGTTATATACAAAATGTAATACCTTTTTTCACTTTTTATAAAAGGGTTTAATCTGTGTTGAATAATTTTATTTTATCGAATGATTTCATATAAATTTCAATAAATGACAGAAAATGCAGACAATTATTGTTTTTTCTGCAAGGGTTGTCAGATGTCAGTGATATATGCATAAGAAAACATCTGTAATTTTCAGTATTTGTTCTTAAATCATCAATTCGAATCAGCCAATCATGGATACCTACGGATTTCGGCTCGACGGATTTTAACGCGTGGTCAAAACATGTTAATTTGTCGCCATCTGTAGTAGATGTATTGACTAGAGTCAAATCTAGGAATTTTTACATTCTCGGTTTTCTGTTTGTTATAATATGGCGGTCGTAGTATTGGGTTTCCAAATTTAATTGCCTTGTTTCTTATGCTCAATTAGTAATATTTCTTTTGAATATTTATTTTTTTACACAAATCAATTGATCTTTGTAATATAATAAGCTAAGGATTATTTTAAATATATTTTAGTGTAAGATATAAATATATAAAGTACATATATACTTTTTATTGCGAATCTGTTATGAACAAATTCTTAGGAAAAAGTACATTGAATTTCTCTGAAATTTCATTTTACTAATTTATCATTATATTTATTTTACATTGTTCACGCAAACATGCACACTGAATAATCACCTCCCCCCCCCCGGTAATCAATCATCACCGGGTGGCTTCCATCTCGAAAGTGGCAACCTTACTCCGCAAAGCAGTGTCCACCTCTTCTAAAAAGAGTTCGCTTGTGACCCGAAGACTCAAAGCGTCTCCTTCCGACAAATGCCCCTTGGGTTTGCCTTTAATAGAAACCTCCTTCAAAGGAGTGCTTTATTAGGAATCTGTGGTTCATCATAAAAAATAGCTTTTGGGAAAGTGGAAAAGTTAAGAATCCGAGAGAATGCTTAAAGTCGAGTGTGCTAAATTTGACGAGATAATTAATTTTTACGTTCGACGGCAACGCGTTGGCGCCGCTGCTGCGCCGGTCCGCGGCGGAAGCGACATGGCATCACGCGCTGCCAGGCCGCCAGGGCGTTGGCGCCGACATTAGCGGGAAGTAACACGCGACATTTGCCGTTTTGTGCACCATCGAGTTAATAACCGATGCTCGTAGTGGTGGCGGAGCGCTCTCTATGAATTTGGAACTTAGTTAGTCACTAGCGTTTGTGCGGACAGCTTTTCAAAAATTCGAAATTAAAGTAGCGAAATAAGCACAAGGCATTTCATTACAGCACAAGGCATACATAATACATCAAAACGATGCTATAGCTTATTGAACGCAATAATGCATTCGAAAGTGTCTCAATGATTATTTTTTCATTCGCAACACTACAAACAAACTAAACATTGAATAAATACGAGAAGAAAGTAAAATCGTTTCACAATCAAATACATTCTTCAAAATACTATGATACTTTGATACTATGATAAATTGAAAATAAAATAAAATAAAATATTTTTCAAAGACATGGCACTAAATTCTTGATAATCCAGTCTTCAGTAGGCGGGCCCATATCTGGCCTCTAGTCGCTGAAGTAGAAGTACAACAATGACTTATCTTGGGCAACAATACGTTATTAGATAAATGTTAAACAATCCTATACACATTTGAAATTGTTACTTACATGTCTGTTCAGCACTATGGATTGTAAAAGGAAATACTTCACACGAGACCTCAAGCAGAAACTGTTTTACATTCCTTGAACCAAGGCAGTTCGCTGAAAGTCATTGCTGGGAAGTACAATGATTGAAAAGCAACATATTTTCTACGTAAATGAATGTATAGCAGCTTTGGATTTAATAAAGTACTGTATAGTTTTATGTGTTTAAACTCATTTCAAATATCAGTTTTAACAATGACATTTAATGTATTATATACCATTTGGATTGTATAATTGTAAAGAACCTGTAACAAGTCCTTGTTTTGCTTCTGGGCATAAATGTAACTTCAAATTAACCTCTCCCCATAGCACGTCACACAGTTTTTAACTTTTTTGACGTAAATAAATGTGTTTAAACTCATTTCAAAACCTTTCAATAGTCCGACCATAGACTAAGGAGGTATACATCATTACTCTATGGTCAGACTTCCTTAATGCGGCTCCCATATGTGCAAGGAATGACTAGAATAGCGAGTGTAGTGTCCTTACACTTTCATATAAGTTAAAACAAATTCTGACAGATGCTCCGGGACAGTTTCGCCTCTGAAAGGTTCCTGCAGTTCCTAATGAACCTCCGGTGGGAATGCAGAACTGTCAAATGCTTTTGCCAAATGGAAAATGCTTCATTCTTTCCAACCGCCAACTGTTGTTTGACGTGTATATTATATATATATATATATTATATATAACTATATATATATATATACTATATATATTACTATATATTTATACATATGTAATGGATAGTTAAGCTTGTTTACATTCAGACACGAGAGCGATGCCTGCTATTTGCCAGCTCTCCTGCCCCGCCCCGTTTGACAGTAATTCTACATCCTTGTGGGTCACATGACACAGTGGTGACAGGAAAATGCTTAACAACCGACGGGCAGTATAACCTTTCGAACATGTCCATCACTGAGTTCTTATTGATGTATTTTTCAATAGAAATATCGTCATTTGGTTTCACGCATTCATTATGGGATTATAGGGGCAAGAAGTTATAGAAACATCTTAAAACAACATTTCTGAGTTGAACACATTTCTTTGCCGCGGAAGAATGTGCATTACATGTTTTTGAAATTGCTGTAATACAACTTTTATGACTGTACCGCAAAATCTGTCATCCACTGCAATATCTTTAAACTGTCATTTCTATTGAAGTATTTAAACATTCCAACTAAACATAATTATGTAAAAACTCTTTAAAATTGAATGACACTTTAGCTTCCTGTCTCGCAGTTTCTGAGATTCCATAAAAGCCACCGGACGCAGAGAAAGAGGCGCGAGAACAGCAGGTCGGAGACGCCAATCGTCAACACTGAACGACGCGAACGTGTCAAGCATTCAGATGGTCAATAAACTGTTTAACAGAAGACGACGGTTTAATATGGCGATTTAGCATTGCAGAGCGTACAGCAAACAACTGCAATCTCTATCGTGTGTGCTTGCGTAGCTGCACCAAAGTGATGCGAAACCAGAACTGCGCATGGGCAGAAGATCGTTAGTGCTATCGACTGCTGTGTAGAAATTGCGTCGTCATCTTGGAGAAGCTCCCTCACTCCTCACTCTCGTCACCTCTCGACAGCCATCATCGCGCTGTCAGTCGCTGAGGACGGGAGGAGGGGAGTACACCACCTGAAAACGCATAGCCCGAATCCACCCCGCCGCTCGTATGAGGATTCAATTCTACGTCTCACGGGGTCTGCTTAGAATCATATTGATTGATTATAATTTATCCTCTTCTTTTTTTCAGAAACATTTGGATGCTCTCTTAGAGCTCTGCCAACGTTCGAAACCGGGGCGGGGGCGCGTGGCAGCGGCCTTTGACGCGGTGCCGCTAACCGGATTGCTGCGCTGCAAATGAAGCCGTGGCCGGCGGGGCGGTGGCAAACCATGAGCCCGTCTGATACTTACTTCGGAAGGAACGTCCTGCACCACAAACCAGACGGTACTTATTAATACTCGAAGACTACTCTCGTAACATCCTTGTAGTATTTTGTGAAACTGGCTACAATCAGAGCTATCAATAATGGGTTTCTCCACTCTTTACATAAATAAACTTCCTAAATATGTATCAACATATACTCGATTAGCTAAATGAAAACACGTTCTATGAAATATATATTTTTGGGGGTTCGGGATACCAGATCCAATGAGCCGATAAATATTAGTTTCCATGAAATTATTCCGATAAAGAAATGTTTCCATGAGTTATAAACAGGCGAGATACGTCTCTCAATATCCGTTAAAACGCAGAATACGAAATAAAATGAGAGCAGACCTCATGACCTGAGCCTCATCACGAAAAGTAAGGCATCACTGATTGATTTATTGATTGAAATAAAGGTAAGCAATGACTCTACACTACGAGATCCGAAAGCACCCTAAGCGCTGGGCCTCCTCTCTCGGCTTTTCCGCTCAGGGTCATTGCGCCGGGGGCATTGTTGCGCGGGATTCACGACAATCGCCGCTTTCTTATTTTTGAGCAATGTTGGTTTCATTGTGAGCATGAGTCTGAAAATTACACCGCGGCTCAGAATAAAGCAACAAGCAGAAAGCAGAACAAAGCGGAAAATGAGAGCGGGACAAAAATACATTTTATTTACATTTTAGGCGGAGTGTTTCCGTTGCGAAACAAAGAAAGCGCGCGAAAACGCTTTTATTCGCGGCCATCAAGCGAGAAAAGTGACTTCAAGGACGGCAAAAGCCCCTGCCCCCCACTCTCACACTTCCAGGGCGCGGACTTCGCTGGCGGCCAGGACACGTTACAGGTATTCGGCGTGCAATACAAGAGGTAGGTTTGCATCAACATTTCATTTTCGGCTAAAATAACGAGGACTGTTTAGTTAAAAAAATGCATTGACAGAACATATTTTTTGTTTGCGTTCAATTTTACGTATTACATTTACGTTTACGCATTTATTCCGTATTTGCGCACTCGTATACACTCTCTTTGCCATTTCAAATTGACGTAGGTGTTCTGTTAAAATAGTAGCTCCAAGATATATACTCAAAAACGTAATAACTAGGGCTGTGATTTATATGCAATCAAAACAGGGAAACATGCGCATATATATGTAAATATATTTGGTAATATATGCAATTGAAAAAGGAAAATATGTGAAATTGATAATGTAAAGTTTAGGCGTAAAAATAAATAAAAGTGTAATGTGGAAAATGTTTACAGCAAAAAAGGATACAGAAATCATATAAATTGTTACAAGCGACGAACATTAACTTAAGGGCTTAATTTTGAAGAAGACTCATTTCTTAACAAAATAATGAGAGTTTCAGGTAATATATATTTTACAAAATAAAAAATATATGAATTGCAACAAAAAATTGACTTCCTCTCAATTAACGACAAATTCACGGGACTGACTCTTTTAACATCGCTCCTCGTTTGCGCTGTGTGTGGGCCGCATAGGCGCTCGGAGAGTGCCCATTTCATTTCGACTGATCCTGCCGATGACAGGTCACAGCGAGCCAACGCTGATCCGTGGCTATGGCGACTCCTCAGAGCAGATCACATCATGTACCATAGCAAGTGGCGAGAACTATTAACGCCGCTTATTCGCCGACGGAACTGTACCTTTTGGGCTTCTTTTCGAGGATGAGGGGTGAATTTGTAACAAAAATATGCAAATGTGGCCCAAATATGCAAAAATATGCAATTATGGTCATACATGAGAAAATATGCGAAATAAAAATAGCTTAAATTGATTCTAAATGCCTCAAAACTTATACAATTTGTTGAAACGGAATGTTTTAGTTAACAGAAGAAAATACGCAAATGCACTAGTGATAACGATTGGACACGGGAGGCGTTACGGCGACCGCGGGCGTGTGAGTGCGATGGCGACGCCCGACAGGACGCGCGGCTGCCGGGGCTTGGCCAGCAGGCGCGGATTTACAGTTCAATACGCAGGTGACCACATTATATATGAGAGCCAGGTAGATCCCACATTCAAATATTTTCAAGTTTAATACACATACCGCTCTTCGTGAATCTTTCGGAGGCTGGATTTCCCGCGTATCGACCGCCGCGTCTCTACGCGTTATTAAGCCTCGCAAATCCCACGGCTGTCCATCGGCGGCGGGGCTCTGGGTGAGGATGTGGAGGAGGGAGGACGATCGATGAAACTTTGAAGAACAACGCAGCTGAAACTCGGGGCATTTCCTGCAAGTTTTTGACAGCGATTGCGCTGCGGAAATATTACATACCCGGCTCACACGATGACGCCACTTGGTTCCCGGAACCTCATTTAAGTATGAATATATCCTTCTGAAAATTATTGGAAGATTTTAATATATATTCTGAGCTCGTCATGAATGTAGAACGCATGTATGCAAAAAAGAACGAGACAACAAAATAAAACCATGAAACATGTTTATTGACGACAGAAATTTGCAATTTTTTCAGAGAAAGCATTCTGACTCACGTCTACCGGTGAAGTTGATGGCCAATAATTCATACTTTCAAATTTGAAAGTGGCTATTTTCAAAGGATGTCGTGCGATGTGTTTGTTTCATTTATTCAGTTTTATGGAATATATACAAAAAACAGGCATTTTCTACGAACATATGCTGATTTTTACTGTATTGCTTGTTTGCTTTGGCGATTTACAACGTGTTTGTACTTGTATGTCTGTTGTAGACATAGCGGCACGAGCTCGTGTTTCCTCTGCAGAGGCCGGTGCCCCCGAACTGCGCGCGCTTCCCCTCCGACTCCTGAAAGGGACGTGCACGCGCGAACTAGAACACGGAACCGAAGTCCAAAGCGCGCCCGAAACATCACAAATATTACTTATTATTACCTTATTTCAAGTTTATAAGTTTATTTTCTTTTGAAATTCTGCCTTGTATAAATATTTTGCAGAAGAGTAGAAATGCTTGAATGGCAATTTCTTTGCCTACTTCCAATTTGTTTCATTATTGAACATTATTCTGTTATTTGTTGTATGTAGCAATAATGTGAAATAAATTATCAACATTCTATAATGTCTTTATCATAGGTAATATCGCAAGTGCTTTGGAAATGGTCGATAAATTCCCTATTCGCGAATCAAGGAGGGGATTTATCTGATCCCAGAGCACGATTTATTGATTAAATAAGACTATTCCACGAGTGGAATTATGTTCAATAGAGTTCCAAAATGCGCCAAATATTGACAATATCTGGAAGAGTATGTTAAAATCAGAGGTTAGGTTATGGTATATTCGCTGCTTCGCATCGACATAGCGATCGATTTTTATGATTGGCCAGGGGAGCAGCGTAAGAAAAAGGGATAAACTTTCTGAGATACGCCGCCCTGATTGGAGCATTGTGAATGTATACTAAAACACTATTGGTTTTAATTTAACGAGTGGAATAGTCAAATTAAATCTTCTCTTAACTAATGGTGCTACAGAATGGCACACTCTTTCCCGTGTTAGTTTTCTATTTCCATTGCTCTCGGCTAGCTATTCTGACTTGCCACACATCATCTAGCCATTGTTAACTGCCATCTATCGCCGCCCAAAGTACATTTCTTTTTACATTTCTTTAATTTTTCGGCATCTTAATAGTAGAACGGAAACATATTTTTAAGAATATTAAAGAACAATAAAACATCGATTCAAACGGAAAATTTCTTTCAAAAATTTGGAGCCATGTTTAAGAAAATGGCATTTAAGTGCTACTGTAAATTCGCGAGAAATATTTAAAAAACATTACATTTATGTAATTTTTGAAAAAACAACAACAAATGAATACAGCAAAATTAATTCTATGTCATCATAAATAGTGTAATTAGCAATATCGGTTGGAAAAACGTGATGAAAAAAATTGGAGCCGTTTTTGAGAGAATGGAGCTTGAGCGTTTCTGACAATGCGAGATTTTGAGCTCATTTTCACGGAAGTGTGGAGTTTTGAGAAACTTTATATGACATTATTTAAAGCACATGTGCTCATAAATACATTAATATAAAGAAATCGCCGCTAATGTAAGTAAAAGACAATTGTTTATATAGGTTAGTGATTCGCTAAATTTGTTTCCCTGTAAACAGAGTTTTATTCCTTTTCATGAACCATCATTTACAAAACTATTAACATTATCATTTACAAAGATTCTTTGACATAAACAAATTGCTCTTACCTGTAAACAGAGAAACGACAATTCAAGCTAACTAACCGCTTCTCTGTTTACACCACTTACTTTAATAACTTACATTAAAATATTTTTCAACAATCGTCCCACTCATTCCCTCTGGCGGTCCCTAGTCTCAACCACGCGCCAAGGGTGGGAAGCACGACATGTTCGGATTAAAGAAACTATATTTTCTTTACATAAATATTAACGACGTGAGAGACAAGTCAAAACAATTACACTTTTGTAATTTTTGAAAAACCAAAAGAATACACGGTAATATGGCGTTTATGTCATCTTATAGAGTGAAGTTAGTATTATCACTACCAAAAGTTTAAAGAAAAACTTTGAAGCAGTTTTTTAGAAAATCCGGTTATTGTCATTTTTAAATGGCAAATATTGCACAGAACTAAAATTTTCAAAAGAAGAAATTTTCAAAAAAATTAAAAAATAACTAATTATGGACAACAAATTTTATTTGAAAGAAAAATCTTTAACTTCAATTATGTATTAGTAGAAAGGCATCGAATGAAAATCATACCTTTGAAATTTTCGAAAATTTTCGAAAAAGAGTTATACGTAAAAATCGGACCAATGCCACTTTTAAGTATGTTACTCTATTCCTACAAGAAATTTACCGAGAAAATTTCGAGCATTTTTTGAAAAAAAGTTAAAAATGTCCGGAGGGCTTTATGTAAAGTATCCTAAATTTTGAAGAATGTTTTTCAAAATCACAAAGTTTCGACTCGAGCCAGATTGACATGTGTTTCTTCAATTTGGAAACACGTCCTACCCATGTTGTAGTCGCTAGTAGTGTTCATAGGCGGACGGACGGACAGGCAGGCAGGCAGGCAGACGGGCGCTTAGAAAAAAAGCTTTTTCGAGTTCAGGGGACCCCAAAATGTACATTTCCGTTTAATTCTCGAAATCGATTTTCCGTAGCACAACATAACTTTCCCTCTACTCCGTATATTACTCCTTATGCATACGCGGAAGTCAAAAGTGTACGAAGTCCACGAATAAAAAGGTTAGTAAATGATGACTGCCATTCATTTGGATGCACAAGGGAAAATTAAGTATACATTAAGTATTATTATCTTCATGTGAATGTGATTATTGTATTTATTAAAAAAAAAGAGTTTAAGGAAGGCTATTATCTATTGTTTGCTTTCTGATGGTTTAATGTTGAACGTCACAAACAGAGGAAATAGGGCATAATATGTAATAAAAAAAATACGCCATTGCGCCGTGCGATTTATATTTGAATGACTAATTCTTATTGACAGTGATAAAATCCTGTACAAAGTAATAATTTTCCGGCCTAGTTCTCGTATTACTAGTGTTTTTCCTGTCGCACACAAATGGTACAGTCCTGAGATTAAGAGCTAGCCAAAACAGTGAATAGACAGTCGGACATTTCAAGACGCAAACTATTTATTTGCAGAAAAAGGGTCTTGTTAAGATTAATTATAAAAGTAATAGGAAGGGAAAACTTGGCACAACACAATATCAAGAATATCACACATGTTGCTGACCAATAACGCGACACATGTGTAGAAAATATTCAAGTCAAAATTGTAAGAGTTTCATTGTTATTTGGAGTTTTCCTTATCTCACATGAGGATGTTGCGTAGTGACTTTTCAATTTCTGCGCGCATTGGAAACGTGTAGTGCAGATGACGAAGAGTGTTGAGAGAGAGAGAGTGTTGAGAGAGAGAGAGTGTTGAGAGAGAGAGAGAGTGTGTTGAGAGAGAGAGAGAGTGTGTTGAGAGAGAGAGAGAGTGTTGAGAGAGAGTGTTGAGAGAGAGAGTGTTGAGAGAGAGAGTGTTGAGAGAGAGTGTTGAGAGAGAGAGTGTTGAGAGAGAGTGTTGAGAGAGAGAGTGTTGAGAGAGAGAGTGTTGAGAGAGAGCGTTGAGAGAGAGAGTGTTGAGAGAGAGAGTGTTGAGAGAGAGTGTGTGTTGAGAGAGAGAGAGTTGAGAGAGAGAGTGTTGAGAGAGAGAGAGAGTGTTGAGAGAGAGAGAGAGTGTTGAGAGAGAGAGAAAAAGGAAAAAAAGAGGAAAAGAGAAAAAGAGAAAAAGAAGAAGAAGAAAGAGAGAAAAGAGAAGAGAGAAAAAAGAGAAAGAAGAAAAGAGAAGAAGAAAAGAAGAGAGAGAGAAAAAGAAAGAGAGATAAGAGAGAAGAAAAGAAAGAGGGAGAAGAAGAGAAAGCGAGGAAAAAGCGAGGAGGAAGAGAGAAAGAAAGCCAGAGAAAGGAGAGAAGAGAAGAGAGAGAAAAGAGAAGAGAAAAAAGAGAGAGAAAAGAGAAGAGGAAGGAAAAGAGAGAGAGAGGAAGAGAGAGAGAAAAAGAGAAGAAAAAAGAAGAGGAAAAATGAATGAGAGAAAAAGAGAGAGAAAGAAGAGTGGAGAGAAAAAGAGAGAAGAAGAGAAGAGAGAAAGAGAGAGAAAGAGAAGAGAGAAAGAGAGAGGCAAGAGACGGAGAAGAGATCGAGAGAAAAGAGAGAGAGAGAGGAAAAGGAGAAAGAGAAAAGAGAGAAGACGAAAGAGAAGAGAGGAGAGGGAGAAGAGGAGACGAAGAGAAAAGAGGGAGAGAGAGAGAGAGAGAGAGAGAGAGAAGTTGCCGCGAACCCGCTCAGCACCCGCTCAGCACCCGCACATCGACCAGGCCTCGAAGCCCGGCCCACCAGTGGAGGCAGGCGAATCGCCCCTGCCCAAATGTTTGGAGAAGCAGATTGATGATACTTGGGGCGCCAATGGCCAAGGCAAGTAGTCTTGGAAGTGTAACCCATGTTCTTATCTCGGGAGTGGGGGGTGCTCCTTCCTGCTGACGGCGAGACCCAGCGCCAATATGCCGTCGGCTAACGCGGTTTCTCCCGACCAGGTACCTTCGCCGGCGGACGAAAAACTACCTATCAGAGCAGCCGCCTCCAGCCAACGCCAGAATTCGGCTTAGCTACAGCGAGAGTCGAAAATTCCGCCACCATGGGAACTGGCACTCCAGGACATGAGTTGATGTCTGAGCCAGCTCTTCCGGGGGAGCGAGAAGAGGTAGCTGGCGAAGGGAGAGGGAGGGCCGCAGAGACACCCTGCCCCTGCCCATCCGGCCAAATGGCTCGGAAGCTTTTAAGGAACGGTTGCAGCTGCAGTGCATGCATAGGCTTCCGCGGCCGGAGGCAGCTCTGAAGAAGGGCACAACATGATGGCCGAAACGTCAGCTCGATGGACTGAGACGCGGCTCATTCTGGCCAGACAAGAATCTTAGTTTCAGTTTCACTGATTGAAACACTTATACGGTTTCGATTATAACTTCTGTTTGTGTTGTGTGATATGGAATGTTTCAAGAACATTAACTGCAATGTACGCTGATTTCTTTTTCGCGTAGTAAAATTATAATTTCTAGTGATTCAACATTTCTGATCCCTTCTTGTTGACTCTTGAATTTAACACATTACGATACACATGCCCTGAACATTCAATTCCATTTATTCTCCTATCCCTGAGCTAGTTTTGTCTGCTATAATAGTGGTTCCACGCCCTGTGAAACGCCTGTCGCACAGAATGTTCTATTTCTTGGTGGCGAGGCGAGGTTAGGCGCGGGGAGGGGCGGGACGTGTCGGAGCCGGGGGCGGAAATGAGGGGCGGCTGCTCAGGGGTCCGGAAATTGAAACCCGGCGGCGGAGGATAAAAAGGCGGAGGAAGCGTTAGTTAGTGCGGAGGGGGGAGGCGCAGAACCGTAGGCGGTGGAGGGGGCGGGACGGAGTCACCTGTGCTTCTGTGTGCTGTGTGTCGAGTGAGAGGGCGGGCGGAGAGGGCTACTAGCCAGACAGGTGGGCGAGTGAGAAACTCGGCTTGCAGGCGAGTGGGAGGACGAGTGGATGAGCGCATGAAAGAGCGAGTTGTAGGGTGAATGTAGGGCGCGTGGGCAGTTTGGCCTTCGCTTTGCGTGTGGCGTTGTAGAGCATTGGTATGAATGCGCTCTGCGATTGCATTTCCTTTCTCACTTCTTAACACCCGACCGCTTCATCACGCTCACTGAAAAAAGAGCTTTGCTCACTTCTGATGACTCGGAAACGAAAGCTCGCTCTTTCCTCTGCAACTCGGGAAGCTAGCGAGCGGAAGGGCGAGTGTAAATCACTCAGTATTGTGAAAAGAATTTAACAAAAGCCAACATTTTGTGAAATATTACCGCAAACAAGTAAAATATGTACACTTCTACAGATTTCTATTTTAAGGTCCCTGGAGAATTACTTTGTGCAGAATCCATTCAGTGCGATGATTTTCAAATAAACTCAAACACAGATTTGACTCATGTTTCGACAATGAATAATTCTGTCTCCAGGCGCGAGTGCTGTGCTCATATTTCGAGGTGGCGCCCCCCGCCGCTGGAGGCGAGTTCCGGCGCCGACCTATACGTCGAATGCGGGGTTTTCTCCCCACGTATCTCCCCAGCGGGAGTCGCCTCGACCGGCTGAAGCTCTCATGTGTGTGGGTGTGTGTGCATGGATGTGTAAGGGGAAAGGAGAGGTCGAGATGTATCCTGTGTGGTAAGCTGCTGCGGCATTCACCAGGTGTTGATTGGAGAAAACTACCGATCAGAGCAGCCGGCCTCTAGAATTCTCCTCGTCAGGGCGAATGCCACTCAGCTAGTGGGGGAAATGGCTTCCAGCAGGACTCGAGCCCTGGAGTCGCAAAGAGGCAGCAGTTCGTTCGGGCCAAGGCAAAGGCGTCCTCTGCCGCGGCCGCCAGAGCCGAACGGGGCGAATGGGGCCCCGACTTGAGCGCGTTGTGGACACACAGCGGGGGCAGAAGCAAAGGGGAAGTAGTGGAGTTTTCAGTTCAACCTAAAAAGGCACAGGATGTGGTGGCCATTAGAGGCAAACGCGTGTATTGCATCTTTTAGCTGTTCTAAGGCTAGGATAATTGAAGGCCATTCGAACTGTGATAGCGAAGTGCTGTTTACGCTGAATATCCGTTAACACCCACCGCTTCCCAGCGTCGTGGGGATGAAGTTAAAGCTTCACACTTCGCGACTACTGGGAAACATTTCCTTTACTTCACGTGATTGCAACTGATAATTATGATGGAGTATCGCAATCCGATATACCGCCATCTCAACCACGCTCACGCATAGGCGCAGAAGTAGGTACGTAACGTACACCAATATACCATTCCACCTCAAGTAACGCATACCTTTAATACATCATCCATATACACCGGACAACGAGCTGCAATTGAGTCATTGCAAGAGCATGTCGACTAACAAATTACCAAAATTGAGTGAGGAATCCATCATCTTCCCCGCACCGAGTGCACTAAGCAACGAAGTGTAGGCGTGGCTAAACCACATCTACCTTTTCCCACCAGAACTACCAGACCTGTCCGTGCGCGTGGGTGGGCGCGGGAGAGGCTGCTAACGGGCGCGGGCGGCGCCCTTAAGGGCCGGCGGGCCGAGGGCCGCAGGGCGGCGGAGCGCGAGGGGCTGCTGGGGCGCGCGCCTCAAAACGCCCTCGTTAGGCGCCGCGCCTTCACCTCCGCCCTTCAGCCCGAACCATAAGCGTTTCACCGCAAGGGCTTGGTCTCCCTGCGCACGTCATTGCACATCGCGTCCCACCCGCGCAGGGAACATCGCAAAACGCGCAGCAGGGGCTCGAGGAGGCGATTCCGGGGGACGCGGAATATACTGCCTTTTTAATACCGGAGTTTCTTCATCCTCTCAAAGTTTCAATTTTCGAAAGTTCCATCTTTTTCCGGAGTTGGGAAAAATATGGTTTCCGTTCCAGAATCCGATACTTACAGGGGTCGCGTGATTCATTTACCTTCCTTTGGGGCGGCGACCCAACTCGATGAGAGCTTCCAACTACGTCCACGAGGCGCAGCTCGATCGCGCGAGCCTCCGATGGCGCTTCCTGACGAGCTCTATCGATCAAGCTCTGACGCGCTGCATCGAAGTATTGGAGACAATTTGAGGTACAGCAGCCTTTTTAGCTGTCGCTTAAAGCCATTTAGCGTCCATGTTAGAAATGTTTGCAGGCGCAGAGCGCGACTTCAGCGCTGGATGCACCACCGACCTACACGCAGCCCGGCGCAGTTTGCCCTCACCAGATATCTCCACCAGCGGGCCACTGCGCCAGCAGGGACAAGCTCCAAGCTGTGTGGTGGTGTTCGTTTGTTGCCCGGCATTTCCATGGTGATGATAGGAGACACCAAGGAAAATACCCATCTGAGGGGTCGACAGCGGCTGAATTCGACCTAGCTATATCGCTGGTGTGGTAAACCCTTCCACCGTCGATACTCGAAAACTATGACCCCCTGGTCCGAGGCGCTGTGACTTCAGTGACATCAATAGACGCTCTGAGGCACCTACGCCGATGGAAATGTATATGTAATTTTAAATATTACCAGAATTGCTAAAGAGATTACTGTTTAGCACATCGGGCATCGAGCAACAATAATGTTGATGACACAGACGTTTTTCTTGATGAAATCTCTTTTCCACAGACAAATCTTTAAATAGGGTCATGCCAAACTTTTTTTCAAAAAAATGGGCAGTTCACACATTAATTTACTTGAATGATAGGAACATTTTTAAGCAATTGTTTTTTAGATGCTCCACATTTTTCCTTTAATTTTTTTCACTCACATAGAGCATTAACCTCTTAAAAAATAGCCCTGGTCCCATTTTTTGGATCTCTCTGTATTTTCGAAATTGCAAAAAATTAACCTTGGAAAAGTACAGTATTCATGATAGAGATTTTTGTCTTAATATGTCCTAAAATATATCTTTAAATAAGATCATGTATATTGTTTTGAAAAAAAAACAACACAGTAGTATTCCCGAAACAGTATTCTGTTTGAATTAATACGATTTATAAACAAATTCTCAAAAACGGCTGTAAAATTCTTCCTTAACATTTGCCTTTGGATACCGAATTGGGCGATAAAGAAATGGACAATGTGGCTAACACTGTACTTTCGAAAGTTACAAAAAATTAACAACGCAAAAGTACAATATTGATGTAATATTTTTTTCGTAATTAAATATGCTAAAATGAATTTAGTAAAGTCATGAACAATTGTTTCCAAATGAGTACTTTTCGCTCAATTTCTGCTCGACTTTAATGCAAAATAAATAGTTTTTTTGTCAAAAAAGGCTCTCAATTTAGTCTTCGTCTGAACAGCAATATCACCATGAAGGTTAAAAAGGTTAATTCAATAAAATTTCGTAAATTGCATTAAGGCCGATTTCACTACAGAGCGTTCAGTCATGTGACCGGTTTTTTTGACAGCCACTGATGCCATACCACATGGATCATGCCTTGGGGGCGTGGCCCAGTGATTTAACATGCAGAAATGAATTTCTATTTCATTTCAACGAACGTTGCTAACGTGTAGTGACGTCGTGGGCGCCAATAACATAATGTATTGTCATTCAGAGCAAAGGAAGAAGTTCAATGAAAAATATTTTATTAAGTGATAAAACATCATTGAAGAATTCTGAAACTATATTTCAAGGTTACTATTCTTAAAGTTAATAATTTACGCACACTGTGGTTCAGTTAGAATTTGGAGGTTCCACTTGCAGAAGAGAGGTGCAGGTAACATGGGCTTTCTCTTATGTTGGCGGGCCCGGGCGGGCCCCTTTGCCCAAGTTTCAAGGACAGTTTTGCCGTGTTTATGACTGTTTTGTGTATTTTGACCGTGGCACCCCCGGAGAGGGGGCGCTCTCCGACCTTCTCCACAGCCTGTTGAACTTTGTGAGATCGTTCGACAACAGGGGAAGAAGACTTGAACGATTTGCACTCCACATATTTCGGAGAATTTCCAATTATTTTATTTAATATTTATTATTATGTTTAATTCATTGAAATATTAGATGTAACATTTATATACTATTAAGGTTGTAAATATTTAATGTAGTCAATAAGCTTTTAAAGAAATACTTTTGCAATGAGTCCATCGCAGAAGGGAGAAATGACACAGCATCAGTGCCAAGAAGACTCTTTTTTTTATTGCAAGATTTGTGTAAGAGCTGAATGCGATGCAAATATAGAAACTTCTTCAGATATTGACAAAACTGCCTATGAAATTGAAGCTGAAAACTCAGATTGTTCAAAAAGTAAAAGTAAATCATAATACAGTGTCATAATGAAAGGTCAATAAGTGTCAGGTGAAATTGTTTTGATAATGTTGAACTTAATTTACAGATATTGGATAGCAAGACCCTGATACTGCTCCAGACTCTAGAAAGGAGTGTCCAGGAATAGATGGGAACAAAACATTGTGTAGTGGATGATTTTTGGACAGGGGCTTGATTCAGGCAACATTATTTAATTCAATGTAAAGAATGGTAAGTAATTTTATTTACATTGCATGGAAAGAAATGATAATAGTTTATTGAAATTCTGACTTTTTGATGGAATATATGAAACTGACGGCTGAAGGTTTTAATTAGCGGTTTTTTGGATGAAACTTGGTCTTATTCAAAAGGCAAGAAAAAAAATCTACTAAATTTTGTAGTGTTGAAAATTATGAAATTCTTAGATATAAGGGAATGGAGAAGGCATATTTTGCCATGTAATGAAATGCATCTTTTGAGAAATAGCAATGTGTGTAATGACTTATGTGTATGATGAATATCGTTTGTCATTTGAAGCAAACCTACATAGTGGTTAAATATGATTTTTATTTCAGTAGATCTTTATTAATATGTTTTTAAACAACTATTCCTTAGGTTATGCCTCTCGGTCATGGAAAGATAAAAATGAAAAGTTGCTCAAGCAAACAAAATTTTTAGAATGAAGGTAAAGATATATAGTCATATATGCAGGAGGTGCAAATGGTTTCCATCGAAGATGCAGTACTATTGTTTCCGTCAAGAAAAAAGAAGTAGATAAATCTCATAGAACTATGAACGCAAGATGTTGCCCAAAAGTGGATGAAAGAAGAATTACTACCTTTGACTAGGCAGAAGCATCAGTTATTGTAAAGACATGCACCTGTGAATCTGTATGGTGAGTGAACCATTTCATAATTGTTTTTTTAAGAAATGTTGAAAAATATTCATTGGAAATTATACATTTATTCCATTTATAAAAATACCATTGATTATAAAACGAGTATTAAAACTACCAGTGGTGAAATTGGATGTTTCATTAAAAGCGTTGGAATAGAAAATTTATTCAGCATTCAATGTGTGTTCAGTGATTTTTAGTTATATCAGTAATACAATTTTTCTTGAAAACATCAGTTTGCCAGTAGAATGTTTTATATGTTTTTATGAAAGAATGGAAATAAATGCATAGGTGTCCTTTTGAATATAACTAAAATATTTAAATATCCTTTTGTCATTTCCATTTTTAGAAAGTGAAAAGGCCTTCAACAACATGTAAGAAGGGTGACCTGCCTGCAGCATTTTCTATCTCAGCACTTCGTACCGTTAAGACCTGAGCATACCTTTAAGTGTCTTCCTTTTGAAAACTTCTGAAGTAATTGTTCAGAAAAGGTACTCTTAAACCTAAGTTTTGTTGAGTTAATCTTAGAATAAGGCAGTTTTATTTTTACATGATTTTGATACAATGTGATTGCCATTTTCATGATTTGAAAAATCATATCAGTTGATGTGGGTGCAGATATGTTGTAGATGAAATGATTGAAGAATCAAATATTGTCTAGAGTCTTTTTTGCAGAAAATTTGTTAAGATAAAGTACTTATTCCATTCTGTACATTGCTTTAGTTGGCAAGAATTATATGACACACATAGAGAAAATTATAGAAGAAGATTGGAAAGTAGAAGTTAGGCAGGATGCTTCAGGATTTCTGTCATAAAGTAAATATTCAGGATGACTCCTGATGATAACGTTCCTCATGCTGTTCCCATGCCTGGGCTCTTGTGTCTCTACTTAAGAGAGATATGGTCAGTATATTTACATGTTTAATGCAGTATATTTCATAAGTTTGAAAATGATTTGACATAACTCTTGTTCTTCTCAGGTGCAGAATTAAAAGTTTATATATTATCCATCGAAGGCAAGTAAGTGGTTACATTCCAGGTGAATAGTGAAACTTTATTGTTTTTAAGCTGATCTTGGCTTACTGAAATAAATATGCCTTTGAAATAAACGCTCATTTGCTTGCTTCCAGAAGTAATGTTGCTTTTTGCCCTCTGTATGGGTAGGTGTTTTTTTAAGGCGTACTTCTCAGAAGAATAACTAGACACTTCTTTATGACTGCAATGTTAACTTCCTTTGTAAATTATTTCTAGTAATTATTGTATAAATTTTTAATTTTATTTATTAAACGAAAGAAGTTTTTTCAGTTAATATGAAGTTCATTTTTTTATGTATATGAATAGCATATAAAATGATGTGTGAATGAAAGTATGTGAAGAAAAGGTTGATTGTGAATGAATGGGTTGAAAATATATTTTAATAACATTCATTCACTCATCAAAAATTAACTTCAAGTAATAGAAAAATTAGTTCTTTTATAGAAAAAAATTAGAAATGCAGATTCAGTGAAAAGAAAAGTTTTATCTTTTGAGCAGTATGTTTAGATTCTCGTATTGTACATCTTATGCAATAACATTATTAAATTATCAAAATCGGCTGTTAGGACTGCTTTGATAACCAATAAAGTGTTGTCATATAAGAAGATACAATACGTACATTGTTCTTTGTTTTATCCTCTTGGTAAAAAATTCAAATGTATATACTTTTATTTTCAAAATTTTTAGTCCTGACCCTGGCAAATGTGGTAGGCTGAGGCTGGAGATGTTAATAGTAGGTTGTGAATATTTTTCTAAAAGGACTTAGGAAACTCATTTTGATTTTGTATAGTTGGACTTTAAATAATCTAGAGGATAAAATTTATTAAACTTCAAATGGATTCGTGGAAATGTGTATCCTTCAAATAAATAATCATGCAAATAAAGGGAATTATTTTTTCACTTATATGTTTGTTTTTTTATGTTACCTTTCACCTAATTTTCTAATTGACTTTTATATTATGTAATAAAGTTATTGAAGGTATGAAACATTTCAATTTTCATTTCTAAGGCTAAACTTGCACAGTGATCATGAAAACCATTTATCTTTCATTAATTTGAATGTACTATTTAATATCTTTTGAATGACAGGTGAGTACAATAATTTAAAGCACTTTTCAACCCATTTTTTATCTTTTAAGAACTGACTTGATTGCCATATTTAAGAAATTTACCTGAAGTTACTGATCAATTAAATTAACTGAGAATACTGCCAAACAGTACTCCAGAATATCTACTAACTTGTACCCTTTTCCCAAAGAAATCTTTGAATGTAGTGTGAAAATTTTCCAAGATTGGTACAATCAGGAGAAGCCAAAATTATGAAAAGAAAATAGCAAATTCATGGTAGTTTTATGTTAATTATACATGTCACTTAAGCCTTGTTTCATTAGTCAATAACTGAACAAATTATTTTATTTAAGTATTTTTTACAACGAATTCACAATTAACTAACCATATCTGCAAGTCACTGATCAATAATTGATAAACTGGCTGTCAGTCATAAGATGAGCAACGTGAAAAATGAAATCGTCAATTATAAACACCAGATATCATAACGCAAACATTACACAGCACACATTAATTTGAATCTTCTGATCACGCAAGACCGAAAGTACCGCAGAATTCCGGTAGTTTTTTTACAAGGCCTACGTGGGAGCTATGCAGTATTTCCTTTCATTCTTGTATCTAATGAACTTAATTCATCATACACAATGTTCTCAAGAGTATTTCGAAATGTTTTGAATCACTTGGTAATAATTTTTCATCATTAATGGTACGGAATTAAATGAATCTCTCGTGAAAACTGTTTCTAACATCCACGCGATCAAAACTACATTGAACAACACAAATCAGTCAACCGCGGACCAGCTGTGAATGCAACTCAGCTGACAGGCGGATGAATATTTAGCGGAGAGCGATGCGGTCTTAGGCGACGCTCATCTGTTATACAATCTGTCATTAAAATCGTTCACTGCCGCTGAACGCTCTGTAACGCTTCTTACACGGTACATAGTATGACGTAATTAGAAATTTAACACTGACTATGGAACTCGACACCTTGTCTCTCACTAACCTCAGGACCTCCCATCAGTATTTTATCACGTAATCTGTGATATGTCTAATCCACGTGGGCAGTTTCATCTTCGTAGCCACCTCTTGTTAGAAATGTCTACTTCATCCACTCTTTATGGATTTCATGCTAAGATTGTACTTGTCTCTCATACGTCGCATTGAGATTTATTGTCCTTTAACAGAATAAACCTCATCGAAGCGAAGTGGCTTAGGGCTTAGGGCGCACTGCCTTCGTATTCGGAAGACCCGGGATCAATCCTCGTCATGAGATGTGGTACGTCACTCGAGCTGCTTCAAGCAAATAGCTCGCGACGATGTTCACTTTCTCACGGCCAGGGTTCAGTTTTCATCTGAGTTGCACCAAGTCGCGGAGGCGATAAGGTTCGGCTTAGGTAAAAGTGAGGAAGTTCATATACGCACGTGTCATCGCTTGTCCGTAAGGATTGATGATTTGAGATTTCATTGATATGGCATGTTAGGCATGTCTACATACAGAAAGAACCAAAGTGAGGTAAAGATACTCACGTCCACCTGCAGCCCCGGCAGCGGAAGAGCTGCGCGGGCGGCGCGTCGCGCGGCAAGAAGCGGAAGAACTCGCGCCCGTCCTTGTACCAACTTGACGGAGTAGAGCGCCTCCCCCTCCAGGTCGAAGTGGCACTCGAGCGCGCGGGCTGGTCGCGCACAGCGTGCTGCGGCACTCGCACCTCCAGCAGGCGCAGCGCCCTCCGCCTACGACACGCGCACGCCACGCCTCAGCACACGGCACGGCCCAGCACACGGCACGCACCCAGCACACGGCACGCGCCCAGCACCCGGCACGCGCCCAGCACCGGCACGCGCCAGCACCCGGCACGCACCCAGCACCGGCACGCACCCCAGCACCCGGCACGCGCCCAGCACCGGCACGCACCCAGCACAGCGGCACGGCGCCAGCACACGGCACGCGCCAGCACCGGCACGCACCCAGCACACGGCACGCGCCAGGCACACGGCACGCGCCCAGCCACACGGCACGCACCCAGCAACCCGGCACGCACCCAGCACCCGGCACGCACCCAGCCCGGCACGCGCCCAGCACCGGCACGCGCCCAGCACCGGCACGCGCCAGCACCGGCACGCGCCAGCACCCGCACGCGCCCAGCACCCGGCACGCGCCCAAGCACCCGGCACCAGCACCCAGCACACGGCACGCACCCAGCACCCGGCACGCGCCCAGCACCCGGCACGCAACCCAGACAACGGCACGCACCCAGCACCGGCAACGCGCCCAGCACACGGCACGCATCCCAGCACACGGCACGCGCCCAGCACACGGCACGCGCCCAGCACCGGCACGCGCACAGCACCCGGCACGCCCCAGCACACGGCACGCACCCAGCACACGGCACGCACCCAGCACTCGGCACGCACCCAGCACCCGGCACGCCCCAGCACCCGGCACGCGCCCAGCACACGGCACGCGCCAGCACCGGCACGCGCCCGAGCCACACCGGCACGCACCAGCACACGGCACGCGCCCAGCACACGGCACGGGTCCAGCACGCACGCCACCAGCAGCCGGCACGCACCCAGCACCCGCACGCACCAGCACCCCGGCACGCACCCAGCACCGGCCACGCACCAGCACCCGCACGCACCAGCCACACGGCACGCGCCCAGCACCCGGCAGCACCCAGCACACGGCACGCACCCAGCACACGGCACGCGCCCAGCACCCGGCACGCACCCAGCACGCGCAACCGACCCGGCACGCACCCAGCACCCGGCACGCGCCCAAGCACCCGGCACGCAACCGGCACCCGGCACGCACCCAGCACCCGGCACGCACCCAGCACTCGGCACGCGCAGCACCGGCACGCGCCCAGCACCCCGAACAGCGCCCAGCACACGGCACGCGCCCAGCACCCGGCACGCCACCCAGCACACGGCACGCGCCCAGCACACGGCACGCGCCCAGCAACCCGGCACGCACCCAGCACACGGACGCAGCACGCGGCACGCGTAGCGCCCCAGCACACGGCACGGGCCCAGCACACGCGCACGCATCAGCACCCGCACGCACCCAGCACCCGGCACGCACCCAGACACCGGCACGCGCCCAGCCACGGCACGCGCCCAGCCACCGGCACGCGCGCCAGCACCCGGCACGCGCCAGCACCCGGCACGCACCCAGCACACGGTACGCGCCCAGCACACGGTACGCGCCCAGCACCCGGCACGCACCAGCACACGGCACGCACCCCAGCACACCGGCACGCACCCAGCACACGGCAACCACCCGGCACACCGCACGCACCAGCACAGCGGCACGCACCGCGCACACCGGCACGCCCGCACCCCACGCACCCGGCACGCACCCAGCACCCGGCACGCGACCAGCACACGCACGCGCCCAGCACCGGCACGCACCCAGCACCGGCCGACAACCCACACCGGCACGGCACGCTAGCCAACGGCACGCACCCAGCACACGGCACGCACCCAGCACACGGCACGCACCCAGCACCCGGCACGCACCCAGCACACGGCACGCACCCAGCACACGGCACGCACCCAGCACCCGGCACGGGCCCAGCACCCGGCACGGGCCCAGCACCCGGCACGGGCCCAGCACCCGGCACGGGCCCAGCACCCGTCACGCACCCAGCATAGCACGCACCCAGCACACAGCGCGCACACAGCATGCACCCAGCACCCAGCACACAGCGCGCACACAGCACACAGCGCGCACACAGCACGCACTGTGGACAATCGCGGATCCTGAGTAGTAAGCATCATGCAGCATGCCCTCTGGAAGGATAGTCTTCTTCGCTATCTTACACGAGTACATGGAACAGAATTAAAAGGAAATATTTAAGATTTACAATCTTACGTTTGGTGTAAAACGGGCTTTAAGTGAGTGAAAAGCAATATTTCAATTTCAGTTAATGTGTTTCGAATGTGTGCTACAGAGTGGCATATATTTTCTCGTACGCTTGCTAAGCTCTATAGTTGGGCCAAAGCCTTCTGTGTTGCCAGCGATCGGCGCCTTAAAGACGTTTACAGAGCAATATGATTGGTGGCGAGGACAAGAGCGGAGCGTCGCCGCCGGGAAGGCAGCGGTCGCGTGCGCGCCTTCGCTCTCTTTTCCTGAGACCCGGCCCGTCAGCCGATGATGAAATACGCGCAGAGGAGAAGTTTGCGGCGCGGCCCTGCCGGCTGGGAAGTTTCAAACACTGCCCTGGACTGCGGAAGCCCCGCCACATGAAAGTAGAGGTGACCGTCTACAGAAAAGGAGCAGGAACGTCTTGGGTCTGGTCTCCGCTCCTTTCGCTTCGAAAGTGCAGTAGTAGCTAATTCTGAAATTCATCGAACACTAATATAACTACACAGGATGATAATTGTTTAACATAAAAGTGCTCGTGTTGTGGTCAACCTTCCCCCTCCAGCATAACTCGCCACATATTTACAGGCTGGCCGGCTTAGGTGGCTCAGGGCATTGATGCTACTGCAGTGCCTCTGACCGGGAGATGCTAGGCTTCGACTAGCTACACAGTTAGGTCCATCTCAGCTGCCGGCTGCTCTGATTTCCATGGCTGCACGGTAGTCGGCAGTCGAAGGGGAAGAACGGATATGCGCCGATATAAGATGAGTAAGTGGTTCCAGGCGCGTCAACTCTCAGGTCATTACTGTTCCATTTGCTATATTTTATTATTTTATTTTTTTAATTATTTTTTTGTTGGTATAGTACGTCTACTCGCTATATCAAAGAGCCATTGTACTACTTGTGGCGCGGGGCGAATCAGGAAACACTGGTGGAAGCAGTGGTGAGATTGCAGAGGCGGAGGCGGAGGCGGAGAAGGCGAGGGCGGTAGAGGTAGGAGCGGTGGGGTCGTGGGTCGATGCGCCGCGCGGCGCCGAAGGGGGAGTAATAATATGCGCCGCCCCTGCCCCTCCCCCTCCCCCTGCCCGGGTGCGGGTGATGGGTGTCCGGGATTTACACGACTCACCCGCCGCGCCGCCAAACTTTTCTTTCGCTCCCCCGGGTGATACATGGCGCCGCCAACTTTAAATAGGTTTATCTCGAAACACGCCTTCCGACCCCTCCCCCCCGCGACTCCGCCGCCGGCCGCCAGAGCGCAGCGCGGCGCCGTGCAGGGCTTCACGGAGCCCAGAGATTCGCACTTTCACACCTTCCGCACAACAGGGGATTCTCGTTGTTGAAGAAAAATGGAGGAAACAAAGTAAGGGGAAAAATGCACTTTGAAAATCGCATTTTGAAAATTGTATTTCGTATAACAAACTTCAATTATTACACAACACCACGAAAGATTCACAGTGAAAATTTATATCTTTTTGCAATCATTATAAAAGCTTACTCTTACCACTAAAATCGATCTATTAAAATTGTAGTAAGATCTTATTTTGTAGTGAACTATTTCACTGACTGACATTTAAATTGTCAGCGAAGGGAATGAAGAATGCATGTATTTACTACCAAAAGACGAAACAGTGTATTTTGATGGCTTGCGTTCATGGTTTATGGACCAGAAATGCCTTTTCCCCATGGTTACATGGTTTTCCCCATGACAATTTAAATGATCAAATATTTACTTGGGAAGGTAGAGTTTCATTTTCGACAAAAAATATCTTGCTGTCATGACAAGTCACGATTCCCATTTTTAAATGCGAGCGAAGCTGTCTTTTTATGGCTAAAGGCATATTCTATTTAAATGCGAATATAATTACGAAGTGAAATCGCAGGAAAAAACCGCACTCATGTACATGATCTTTTATATTATTTTATCGCCGCAGAGAGCGGGCGAACATCACCTAAACACCAATTACGTGTAATCCGGAAGGCATTAACGAAATACTGAGAGTAAATTTTCATAATTAATAAAATTTCATATAATCTGTGCATAATGTAGCCCAATAATGGCCATTAAAACGAACAACTACTAACTAATGCAATTACAGTTTAGTTCCTGTGCATTTAGAACTCGTCAAAAGAGGTTTGATACACATAGGGGTTATTTGCACATAAATAGTCCATTTTTCGCAATTCACATCCTTTGCTTGAATAGCGCGCGAGTGGAGCAGATGAGCGCAAGTCGCTGCCCCCAGGGCCATGACAGAACAAGACAGACGGACGCTTGGGGACAGATTTGTTTGTGAAACCTTTTTGTATTAGGGACTAAAATAGAAATAAATCATTCACGTCAAATAATTAAAACAAAAGAATGCCCTGCAATCTGCAAAGAGTCCACTTTAATCATAAAATTAATATAAATGCAGGAGTACAAACACGACATAATTGCACGAGAAGTCCGTTGCTGGAGGCCTTTGCCAGCTGAAGAGGAAGAGAGTTGCGAGAAGCGACAGAGGGAGATTTCGATCTTCCCACGCTGCATAATGAGATCGGGAATATTCCCTAATCCGGTGCCTCCCACCAACGTGGCACTGAGACAAGGTCCAAGCTCCCGATTAGTCTCCTGACATGTGTGGTGATGTAGTGAAAGTGTGTGAGTAAGGGGGAAGGATAGGAAATCGCTGGGCGCAGGGACGGGGGCGAAGGCGCTACGGCGAGGACTTGCACGTCGCGCGCTCTGCACTGCGAGGACGGGCAGGCGGAGAGGAATGGATCTATCTACAGGGTAATCCCCGCCATGCCCCGCTTCAACTTCGATCTTACATTACTCTGAGCGCATAGGAATAAAAAGGCATTCAGTGGGAAATGTAATGGTCTTCTTTTGAAATCGCTATCTGGCTGATTTCCAGTGATTCGTAAAAACCCTGGAAGATCAGAAAATTAAAATTTAACATTTTTTTTTCGAGTCCTATTCAGTACTTATTGGTGAACATTCGAATATATGTGGAACTATTCCAAATTGATACACCAGTTTCTCTGAGGTCTAACTTTCATGAATCTCGTATTATTGATCAAAATCTTTTGCAGGCTGACACACGTTGATTTGTATGTACACTGATTGGAGAAAATGAAATACGGAGAATTTTTAATTATAATTACTACTAAAATTATTATTATTATTATTATTATTATTATTATTATTATTATTATTATTATTATTATTATTATCATCACTAGCTCAGGTATATTTTGTAAATCTATGAACTAATTCAATACTAATGCACAGTTACAAGAGAAATTATATAATTCTCTTTGTAATATATTCAACTATTAATACAAACGTCACTTTCTATTCATCAAAAAGTATTGTACCTATGCACAACATTATTTTCGGGCACAAGTTCCGGAGCAAACAGAAATGAACTGTGGCGTCGGTTGTGTTGGAGGCCCCAGGGTTGTGTTGGAGGCCCCCATGCGATCGCTTGAGCTAGGCACATTAGCTCTAGAATCAGGGGGGGGGGGGGGGGCGGGGGGGCAGGGGGGGGGAGAGGCCTTGGCGCATGCGCAGTGAGGCGCGATTGACAAGCGCTGATTGGTTTTCATGGAAATACGTTCCATTCGAACGGTTCCCGTAACCTACGAGAAAATTGTCACCCGCCAATCTGTGCGTTGTGTTGGTGTGTGATATCTTGCTTCCTTCCTGCGGATTTTCGTAAGTAAATCGGTTCTACAATTGTGTTATCATGATGTGAATCATTAGAATACACGGCGCATTATCTTTTTTGCGAAATAAAAGTAAATGTTTATGTTATTCAATATTGCGCCATCCAACAAATCAAGTCAGACGTATTATGCGAGGCTATCACCCGGTAATATGTAGTATTAATACGCATTTCAAGCTATTTTTACTCTGCTTAAATGCGTTTTTAACAGCCACCAATATTAATCTCTCAGTTGCACATGTAGTGGTGTACATCGTGAAAAGTAGTTCTAATAATTCTTAAGTCTTTTACTATATGAAGTTAAATTATGCACACAGGAAGGGCGTTCCTGGCAAGAATTGATAAAACAATATTCGCTCCCATGTAAAAAACCATTTTCAACGGAAAATGAGGAAACGAAAAAAATCTTACTGCCAGAAGAACATGGGCTATTTGAATAAGGACATTTCTCATTACGTTAAAAAATTATGCACACATACTGCAAGTACATTGACATGACTGCAAGTCATAGTTGTTAAACATGCATCAGTATGCATATACTTTAGCAGCATTCGTATTTCCCGATGCTTCACTATATTTTATTTCACTAATGTATTTGACAAACATTTCTCATTAAAACGAACTTCAGTACAATAGTACTATTGCCACTCCCAACCTTGTTTTAATATATTTGATTCCACGGCTAAATAATGCACTGTCAATATCTCAGGAATGTATTAAAAATCAGATAATAGGTACGACTGTAGAAAGAGAACATTAAATGGATATCTGGAGCAAAAAGGTTTAAAAAAATATTAAATTACATTTATATGAACACTAGGATGTTACGTAGACAGTGCACCTGATATATATTTCCTCTATACCAACAAATCTTTGCTCTTCCCACGGCTAATTTCATTTGTATAGACGGCGAATAGTTTTTGTTGCTTATTTTATTCTTATACAACATAGTTTCAATGTAATTTTAATATTCATGTACATTAAATTTTAAAATGAGGAAGAATGATAAGAACTTACGTTCATTGTGCCCTACCAACTAGCTACTACTTCAATTTATTGGCCGAGGCAGCTGCCATGTTGGGGCTTCAGAACTCGCACTCGTGCTCAGCAGTTCGCCCGACCGGCGCGACCTTGAGCGCGAGGTGGCGAGCGTTCGTCACTTGTTCTAGATTCACCGAAGGAGGGGAGGGATGGCGGTGGGTGGGTGGTGGGAGGGGTGTGCGGGCGGCAGTCCCGCGACCAGGCTCCTACGCGCTCGCGCAGAAGGGTTTGATAGGTACTTGCTGATTGGCTACTGTCGTGCCACGCGACATTCCAATGTTCTGGCCGGCTATTTGAGAGAAATAACTGTTACCACCAGCTCCTGACTACCTGTGCATCGTCCGAGGGATTTAGATTACTAGCTGCTACGAGAATTTCGTAAGTAAATTGAAATCATAGTTACATAAAGCAAAGAAAACTGAATATTATACTTTGATATCCACTAAAATATATTTAGAATAATTAGAAGTTAAATTAAACTAAAATACATTGTAATATAATTGTACTGTTCATTGCAAATTCCGAAAGTACTTTTGGAACAAAATAAATAGGAAATGCGTATTTATGAATTATTACGAATAGAAATAAAAATACGAAATACGTACAAAATGTATCGTCATGTTTGTATAATGAATGGATTAATGACAAAAGGGAAACTAATGAAGTAGAAAATTTCATTATATTGAAAATAAGAACACACTTGTTTTAGAATAACTATGGAGTCAAAGGTTGCATAAAAAATGCTTTCAGTTAACTGACAAATTCTTTTTTTAGGGGGGCGGGAGAAGTAAAGCCTATTTGATAAGATGAAATGCCAATTTCACTATTGTATCAAATGCTCCTGATCAGGTTTCGTAAACGCACATTTTCACATGCACTATCAAATTACAATGTATGAGCAGCCTCAAAATTACCATACATTTTGAGCAAAATTTATTTTAAACGGACAGATAAGTACTATTCCATATTAACACAGCCTGCCACAGAGGATGGCGTATTGACTCTTCTCTAAAATGGAAACTAAAATCATAATATTACATTTCATGAATTCCTTCATTATATTAAATTATTCATTACTCTCTTTTTTTAGCATTTTACTAGTTTTTAAAATAAACTTGGATGCTAATTACTTAAAATGTACTTATGTTTATTACGAAAATTGATTTCCACAAAAATGATGACAAAATTACTTCAAATTACATTTTTACTTATTTAAATTTCCAATTTTCAAGCATTAGAGATATTTTTGCACCTGGTGTAATTTTTTGACAAACCGACAGCAGTCTGAGTAAACTGTCAGAAATAACAAGAGCGAAGAAATAACGGAAACAATCTCCATAATACTTTCCCATTTGCAGAGTGCTGGTGTGGAGCTATCACAACCCATTAGCATCGCTGTTGCTGCGTCGCCCCCCTGCTGCTGCAGTGGCTATTGAGATGTGGATGTGCTGCTTGGTGAGCGAATGGTTTCCTTCATTTTCTGCATTAAATTGGTGTCGAATGAAATATTCATCTATTGATTTATGATCTCTGTCGTTTTGCAAAACAATTGTGTTTTATTTATTCGAATGCAAAGTACTGTGTAATTGATTTAGTTTTCTTTGAACATATTGATTTGTGTGACATTTCCACGTGCAAGTCCACGCTCGCTCGGGAATGAATGGTGTGGATGTCAACGGGGAAAGTTTTCGGGGACACGGGGAAAGATTGGAAATTCAAATTAAATTTAGTTCATCTACAGTAGTTTTTTTACAAGAACTTACTACGCCATTTTTAATATTAGGCAATTAATTTAGGCAATTAATATTAGCCACTTCTCATTAAGAGCAAGGGACTCTGCCCGCGCAGGGAATTATTCACCTTTATTTAATGAAGGGATAAGACGATGAAGGGGGAAGGGACGATCACAAATAAATCCATGTGCGAGTTGGGGTTCAAACCCGAGATTGCCACGACACTACTGCCTTAACGATCGTGACTATGCGGATCGACACCGCGAAATTAGTGATAATTTTAAAAAAATTGCACGCAATACTGACTTTAAATGCTGTTGGGTGAATTCCGACTTTTTAGGGGAGTGCATGCGATCTGTATGTTCTTTGTGAAAGACTTGTTTAATTAGGCGCTGATTTATTTACATTACTCATTTTAATTCGCGCTGAAATTTAAAGAAAACCATGCAGTCTCCGGCCATGTGAGAGGTGCTTGTGTGCGCGGTTTCCTTCTTCAAGAACAGGAAATTGAGAAAAATATGAACACCATTCAAGAGTTTCAAGTTGGGCTGAAGAATGTTAAGATTTGATTGTGTATTTCGCGCATTCCGACTGAATTCTCATACTCAATGCGACAACGCTTATGGCACAGCTGTCGTCATGCATATCAAGGGGCTGATTCATATGCTGCATAGTGGAAAAGCAATGTTTTGATATTCTTGGAGTGTAAAGAACTGTTTCCTGTGTGTGTGTGTGTGTGTGTGTGTGTGTTAGTGCTGTATTCGTGAAGACTGTTTCTACTTAAGTTTTTTAATTTGTTGCAGTGCTATACGAGAGTATTTTTTTTGCTGTTCTTGAGTAGTGTTCCTGCTACTTTTTGGACAGTTATTTTGTTTTTTGTTTTTTCAGCGGAAATTTGGCCGCTACAGGCTACTAGTCCAAATATAACTACTGACTTAAATACAGCTATAAACTTTGTCATTTTAGTGGTAAAATAGTCTAAATTCATAATTTGTCTTCATTTTAGAATTAATTAACCCGAAAATGTAATTACATATTACTATCTAACTATATCTTAACATCGCAATTTGTGCTTGTACGAATGTGCTTTCATTACGCCACGATGGGTGTAGCTAATCGCAAGGAAATGGCTTGAGGGTATCCCAATGTCGCTCCTCTGCCGCGCGAGGCAGTTGAGTCCAGCGAATCTCTCCGCCCTCCGCCCCAGCCTGCTGCCGGGACCTCCCCGGAATTACTAATAGTCAGATTAATTACCTCCTTTCAATTACGCGGCAAAGTGCAACTCTGCACTACTTCGGAAGATACTAGTATCTAAGCATATTTTATTTTTAGGAGAATGTTAATTCCCGAAACACATTTTTGCCATCGAGTTGTTTATTGAAACTGATTGTTTGATTTCAATGCGCCATATTTATAATGGAGCGTTGTATGTTTCTATTTCGCTTGTTCACAAGTCGAAAATTCCCCCATGTTATTAGATTGTCGAAACCTGTCCTGATTTCTTTGAGTGAACGTGTATGACTTTCTTGTACAATAAGTATAAGTCATCATTGTACAATAGTACTAGTCGCTGCTACATTATGTTGGAACTGAATTACACTATGAAAGAGGTAATGTTATCATACGTACGTGATTTATTGGAGATCGACCTAGAGATCACTGTACACCGCCTTCTAAGGTAGACGAGTCACAGTTAATAATTGGCCAGCAGGGAGGAGCGGTAAAAATATCGGATAGAAAAGCAGTTTTTGAGATACAAGGCCCTGATGGGAACATTATGTATGCATAGTTAAGCACTCTTGTTTTAATTTCAGGAGTGGAAGAGTCAATAAATAATTTTAGCGCAAGAAATGTGACCAAGAGAGGTTTGTTGCTGGGGTCGAACACGAATTCTCTGCGAAGCGGTGAATGGCGCGGCGTGGACGCCTCTGCTGAGCGGCGAATGGCTGCGATTGGATCGCAGGGCATTCACGCCCCTCCCCGCCCCTCCCCACCCTCCGACCGGGGCGCGTGGCGGGCAGGGGAGCTTTACGAGCCGGCCGCCGCGCCGCGCCACAGCCGTATCTGCGATCGGTTGACCTGCGCTGCCTTCTTCACGGCTCGCCGCCGTCGGCCTTTCAGCGTCGCCTGCGACTGCCCGAGATAACCCCCCCACGGCCCTCGCCGCACAGCAGAGATTATAATAAGAGATTTCTACAGAAACACGTTTTGGGGTCCCCTGATACCAAAAAAGTGCTTTTTTTTCAAAACGTCCGTCTTGGTTCTATAATAAAATTGAAATGCGACTTTAAGAAAATTATAGAAGAGTAAAACGGTCCAGTACACATGTTTTCATTGAAACATTTGGAGCACTTCTTAAGAACATTTTCTGAAAATTTGCAATTTTGAGATCATTTTTATAAAAAATGTTTTTTGTTTTCGAGAAACTTGAAGCCATTTTAGAGAAAAATCTCTAAAATTGCCTTTATTTCACGCAAAATTACTCGACAACGACTCATATTCTGAAAAAAGTGCGCTTCTTAACGAATTTTCAAGAACAAATTTCATTCAGAAGAAACAATTCGACCTTTCGATGCTTCGGCATTCGCCTGGCATTGATCCGAAAAAGCTCGTAAACCTATCGATCAGAGCAGCCGGCCGCGCGAATTCTCCGCTAAGCAGCGGCTGAACTCGACCTCGCTACTTGGCTGGTGTCGAAACGCTGTGACCGTGAGGCTTTGAAATCTACGACCTCCCGGTGAGAGGCTCTGTCGAGACATCCGGTGCCGCCCTCCGATTGATCCATCACAGCTGCAGTGTCATGCTCAGCGATCGTTTGACGGAGGCTTGCAATGTGTCTAGGCGGGGAATCTAGACCGCGCCCTCGTGCCGTACGTCACTTCCCGATTGCCGCGTCCGCGCCACAGGGCAGGGCAGGGGGCAGGGCAGGGGGCAGGCAGGGGCAGGGCAGGGCAGGGCAGGGCAGGGCAGGGCAGCGGAGGCGCGTTGCACGGCTTTCGCCAATTTGCGAGTCCGAGGGCACCGCCGAGGCGCGGCGCAGCCACTTGCTAGCGGCGCGCGACCCTCGAGGGGGCGGCGCTGCAGATTGGCCGGGGCCCGCCAGGGCCCTTTGCTATATTTAGACAAGATCTGAAGGCTGGATTCCTTTTTAAAGGCATACTATTTGCTCAATAGAAACATTCACTACTACCTTAAGTAGCGAATTTGATTAACAAACACTTCCGAAGATGTCTTTGAGACCTGCATGAACGATATATTATTGAGACACTAATATAAATTATCTGTTTTACCGGTGTCGCCGTGACTATAGGTCGCATCAGTGATGGATAGATGTGTCAACTGATAAGGTCATTCGTCCCGTAAGTGTAGTTTTACCGTGAGAGGAGGCGGTGATCTTTCACAGCTGGTTGGTGAGATCAGGTGCCGCCATACGTCAGCTTGCGAGGATTTTCGGGACAAGCTCTAAGCTCCCGACTGGTCATCCGATATGAGGTAGGGAAGTGCTAGTGAGTGTCAATTAGGGGTGAATATGGGATAACGAAGAAGAAGGAAAGATCGCGCGCGGTCCGTGGCCTGTTTGTGTGAGTACTGCTCCGGCTAGTTAGTGTCGCTATCTAGTTAGTGTTGAGAGTCGTGCCACCGTCGGGAATGGAACCCTACGACTGCGGCACTGCGATGACATCAGTTGACACAACTCGAGATGTGCCCCGAAGAAAACGATCTTGAGGGCTGCATGTGGATGTCGAGGCACGGGGAAACTCATCATCTCCCAGGACTGTTTATGCCTTGCACACGTTACTGACTCATTAGCATCTAAATAATCATACAATATTCAGGAATTCCAAAACTTGTTTACATGTTTCGTTCAGGGTGTTACGATTATACAATTCTATAAAAGTGTAAAACACTATCGTTCATATAATTTCTGTCACTACATACTACATGTAAATTTTAGTAACGGAACATGTTCACATTTTCAATAATCGCCGTTCATAAAAGATTCTTGGTTGTGTTCCTCTGCCGCGTACTCGCCGTGTGGAGCTGATCGGAGATGCGTCCGTATGTCGGGGGCGGAATCCAATATTCTTATTGACTTCCTTTCCACGTCCGCCCTCGAGCGTTCCCGCGAGCACCATTTCATCACGTGCGCTACCGAGCGCGGAATACTCGGCCTTTCCTCCTAGTTTTGTGTAATACAGTAGTTGGATAATGTAATGATTACAAGGAAATGTAACAATTTAGATACTATCGAATATTCGAAAGGTTTCTCAAATGCCACAATCATATGGGCTTTATGGTTGAACGAATATCAAGTTTCCGTTTTAAACCTCCGTGCACGGAAAGCAAGATAATTAGAATTGTAAGCATGGTGCACTTTTGTATGGCGAGAAGTGCTAGTGATGAACTCCCGCTGACCTTCTCTTCTCAAACAACCAGGAGTGGAAGGGCGTTCTACCTGCCCTTCGACGCGCGCGTCCTTGAGAGGCGCTGCTCGCCGCGCGATGCCCAGCGCACGGGAGGAATTGGCTTGGCCCTAGAGCGCATCCCAGCGGCCATGTTTCATGTAAATCACATTTCCTCAATTTTAGCCTAGAGTTCATGAGTTAATTTGCGTCATTTGCATAATCTCTCGGCACCGACACGCCTAACATAAATATGACTTTTTCGAATCGAGAATTACTCCTTTGTTTCACTTAGAGTGAAATACATATTTAAACATAAAATGAAATTCGAAGATGATCTTCATGACAGAAAAATAACAGCAGGGTGACTGAGGAACCGCCAAAAATATTCGTAATCTGGAATGAAAGAATAAGCATTTCGATAGCATTTAGAAATTGCAGGCCAGATAGAACAAACATGTTTATGAGGAGTAGATGATTGTCTTAGTTCGGTGAATTTAACAAGTGCATAGCAATGTTATTATAGTTTTCGGCTCTCTTGTATTTAGCGACTTATTACAATATTTCTCGTGCAATTTTGTGTTAAAATATTTTCAGTTTTATGGATACAGCGATGACATGCATAATAGTTTGAACATTTTCTTTGCAACCTTTCTGTGGGGTCACAGGTGTTTTTTTGAAAACTTGTTTCAGATTTACAATGTTATTGCATTTGGACAACTGCTATTTACATCGGCAAGATTGCAACGTATTTGTGGCAATACAATAACGTCGGAGTTTCGACGACGTGATTATGAAAGTCTAAATGATTGTCTGAACGTGCGATAAACTTTGAAAGACTCTTAAGGTTAGGAAAGTGTAAAATAATGAAGTCCTAAAAGAAGAGAGTAAGTTCCTTGCCTAAAAAAAGATAAAGTAAAAAAATACGCTGGGCCCAGCGTTGCCTCCTCATCTTTATGAGACTTAAATTACAAAATGCAAATTGTTGTGGGTAACACCACGAGAGCTTTGGAAATTGTCGATGTATTCATTTATTGAAGAACTTCCTACGCACGTGGGAGATTTAATGGGACTCTTCCACGAATGAAATTATGCCCAATAGAGTTCCAAAATGCGTCAAATGAAAATAACTGAAAGCTATGCACTCGCACCATATCCGCTTATTTATATCAAGTACGAGAATGAGGTAATGTACCTACTCCGATATCAACGGACAGCACCACGGAGGTCTCCACTGGAAATCTTCCGTCGTAAGACGCCGCTCCTGCACCCAGCCGCGCTTATCTATTTACTAAATAAATGTATTTTTCACTGTAATATATAAACGCATGCAAACCTTCTGTACGATCAATAATGAGATATTGTGATCTCATATTCTCGATTGAAGTAACCTTAAAGTCATATGATGTAAACATATGTAAACCTTCCGCAGGATTACCAATGTGTCGATGTGATCTCATGATCTTTATATGTATGTATGCATGTATGTATATGGAGGGTGAAGAAGACGCATGTGGCGGATAAGCTGACCAAACGTCGTTCGGCCAAACCTGGTCTGCGCAGAGTCGTAAGTCTAAATTAAAAGACGGTTTGCTTCTGTGTGTGTTCTTTGAAGGTCGTCAGGCAGACCGCCCGGTGGTAGAGAACCTGAGGAAGCGAAGTTGTAGATCGCCAGAACCCATCCCGAACTGATATCTTGGCAAATAAGCAAATTTAACTATACCTGGAATCTTATTGGACCCCAAGCTATACTGACAATTGGAAGTGCTAAACATGAATGTGTACGGCAACATGCTGGATCATATTAAATATTTCACCCGAAGAATAACCCCACCGTACCCAGCCCCACCGTACGCACGAGTTTGTGATAGTTATTTCCAGATAAATCAAAATATTCCCAATAAATCAAACATTTACGGTATCAGTCACATTTTTTTAAGTTCATGACAAGATGTTTCAAAATGAAAATGGAAAAATTATTGAAAATGGAAAAATATGTGAAAATGGTTTGGTACCTGCTTAATTAGTGCACGCAGGCATATCTAGAAGACTGAAATTATCCGTAAAAATATTCAGAAAAATATTAATAAATTAATGGTAGTGGGTCCAAAAATACCTCACACATGGTTCGAGGCACACGCAGTTTATGAGCCATCAACAAAGCGATCGATGTAGTGCGAAGCGAGACAATTATGTAATGCTGCGGAAAATCGATTTCAAAATTACAATGAAAATTCACGTTTTGGGGTTCATTGATACGGAAAGTGTTTCTTATAAAACGTCCGTCCATCCGTCCGTCCATCCGTCCGTCCATCAGTCCGTCCGTCCGTCCATCAGTCCGTCCGTCCGTCCATCAGTCCGTCCGTCCGTCACTCCGTCCGTCCGTCCGTCACTCCGTCCGTCCGTCCGTCACTCCGTCCGTCCGTCCATCAGTCCGTCCGTCCATCAGTCCGTCCGTCCATCAGTCCGTCTGGTGTATGTGAACACCGAAACCATACGTAGGATTTTTTCCAAATTAAAGAAACTCCTGTCCATCTGTCTCGAGTTGAATTTTTGAGATTTAGAAAAACATTCTTCAGAATTCGGGGGTACTTTGCATGAAGCCCCACGGACATTTTCAAAATTTCCTCAAAACGGCTATAAATATCTTATAAGAATGGAGTGACATACACTTACAAACGTGGCATAAGTCCGGTTTTCATGGTTAACTATATTTTCAAAAACTTCAAAAGTATGAACTTTTTTCGGTATCTTTTCACAACTACAAAATTAAAGATTACCTTGACATAAAATTTGTTTCCCATAGTGAGTTGTTTCATTAAGTTCATGTACATTTTTTGAAAACTTTAGTAGTCTTCACGCAATATTGCGTACAATACGTGTAATTAAAAAGTAACAATAATAAGATTTTCTGAAAAACTGCTCAAAATATTTTCTTGAAACTTTTGGTAGAGATAGTACATGTACTCTGTAAGATGACATAAACGTCATATTGACCTATTCTTTTATTTTTTTCAAAATGTACAAAAATGTAATTTTTTGGCATATATATTAATTCTAGTAGTATTTGTATTAGCGGAAATTTGTTGACATTATTGTTTTTATAAGTGCATGCGCTTTAAATAATGTCAGATAAAGTTTCTCAAAAACTCAACGGTTTTCTGTGAAAACTAGCTCAATATTCCGCATTTTGAGAAACGTTCAATCGCCATTTTCTCAAACACGACTCCAAATTATATCCTCAAACTTCTCGAACGGATAGTGCTAATTGCACTCCTTAATATGATATAAAGTTCATTTTGATGTGTTCTTTTCTCAAATATTACACAAATGTAATTTCTTTCAAAGATCTCTCACGCTGTTAATATTTTCCGGAATTTGTAAACATTACTATTTTTGAGAGTTAAAATACTTCAAATGACTTCTAATGAAGTTTTTCGAAAACTCAAAATATTTCTGTGGAAAGAAGGGCTACAAAAATTCGAATTTACAGTAGTACTTAAACGCCCTTATCTTAACAACGACCCCGAATCTTTAAAAAAAATTGGCATTTAGGACAAAGTTTTCCCGTTCTATATTATTCTTAAAATAATATTTCCGTTCTACTATTACGAAACTGAAACATTAAGATAATTTCAAAAAAGGGTACTTTGGGTGGCGATAAATGGCAACTGGCATGAGTATGTGGCTGAGTAAGCTAGCCGAGACTAAAGGAAATAGAAAATGAATACGGGATAGTCTGTGCCATTCTGTACCACCACAAGTTAAATGTTACTCACTGACCAAATCTTCCATTTAGTTTTTCAGGAATGAGAGTAAAAATAATCGCTCATTTACTAAACCAACTAATCTGTGATTTCCCAATAACTTCTATACTAAGCAATGTGCTGTGGAGGTTTTCTCAGTTTTGTACTATTACTAAAAAGTCATCCATTCAAATACCTACAAATGAGCAACTTCCGGCTATGGAATTATCCTACAAAGGTACATCATATAGATTTAAGACCGAACATGTAGTTCAGTGGAGTTTGGGATGACACATTCAACAGACGAGCGTTCTACCCGCAACACACGCCACCACCGCGACAATAACGAAAAGTATTGAAGGTGCACGACCCCTTTTGCGGGTCCTAAAGCCCCACATATATTGCTTGAATTTAAATACACAAAATAAATCTTTTTGATTTTTCTAATTCAGTTTTTAAGATTTAGCTCCTCCAGGTACTCTCACTTCTACGAGCATGAATGTGCGAAAAATTGCAGAATCTTGAAATCTCTAATATTTAACAGTGAATTTATTGTTGAATCATTTTAATGGGTATACTAAGTATTTCTGTCAGTTAATAAAAGCAAAGCAGTAGTAGAATATTTACCCAGCACACTTTCGGGACTATAATGCTGTCTCACACAGTTCAGGAAGTGGCAGTTGCAAGTTGGGTACGATTATGAAGCTACTTTCACTTGTAATCAATTTAAATTGTTCAAAGCAATTTGGTTGGTTTCGCCCAATTCCTCTGACCAATACTCCTACGAGCCAACAAGAATCCTTCAAACATGTTGTTATGCCTGAAGGAACTGCCAGCGCTGCCGCGGCGGGCTGTGCTGCAGGAAGCCTTGGGCGGCAGGGCGACGCGACGGCCGCTGAATTCCGAGGGCGCCGGTGCTGCCATCTGCATGGGGCGCACGGAGACGCGATTGAAAGGCTCCGCCTCCTCCCCCCCCCCTTCTGCACTGCGGAGGTCAACGCAGTGGGCGCACTCCACACCCCTCGCTGCTGCAGCTCAAACGGCCGAAATAGCACAGACCACGAGTAACTTGGCCCTTTCCTTAAATCCATTTCCATACTCACGTGAGGGATGAAGACAACTTCCTTTCACGACGAATGGGCAAACGGTAGCAGCAAGTGTAGGTAATTGATCGTCAATCACAAGTCGTATTTTAATGGTTAGTCATCACTATAATGCGTTTATGAATATTTTATACAACTGGCTCAATAAAGTGCCTGTTTTTCGACTATTATTCAAATTGGAAAACGAGGAGGTCAGCGGGCAAAAATATTCTATCGGGAAACCAGATTGTAACTGGATGAGAATCAAGAGATGGCAATTATAATTCCACATATGGGAAGGTTTTTAATCTCATTGTGGGGCGCAGTAGAAATAATCAAAAGCAAGCTTTACCAGCCGCACTTATTAACTTACTGTCTCCGTATCTGACTTTCACCTAAACAACCTAGTCTACGGGGAGGGAAGTCTCTTTCATATTCAGCCATCCCATCTGCGGTCAAGGAATAAGGGTGAATATGTTTAACCTGAACAGGTGTGTCGGAACGTTTCTAATTTCTTAATATAGTTACAAATGACAGAATAAAACGGTTATTTAAAGCAATCTTTTGTTTGACTTAAACCTTCAGCATATCATCCAAATATAGAAATATTCCAACAATCATAGGTTAGTTAAGCTTTTTTTCAAATTCATTTCTGTACGTTCCCGTAGAGAAAAATGTCTATTCGCATCGTGGGCTTCAATAGTGCGACATTTGTGCCCCTTTGCTGCGCCCCAGGGCACTGTGCGTTGCGTCCAGGCGCTGTCCCTAGAGGGCTCGGAGGATCGGCGCCCGGCGAAAGCAGCGACGGAGGGACTGGCAGAGGGTATCAGGTCTCGCCGACCTAACGCGATTCCACCTCCTTGTCTTCTAAACGACGCTTCGCGAATTTCTGGGGAGACATATCATTCATTGGCGTCTCTTCCAGAAATTTAAAACTTCCAATCGTTCCATTTTGTTAATTATGGTACTTTAGCTCCATTGGTGCTTTTACTTATCATTCAATTGCGTATTGAAAGGGTAAGGAAGGGATTACGGTGGCCAAGATCACGTGCGTAGATTATGCTTCTCCCTCTGACGTTATTCGCTACAATTTAGTCTTCGAATAAATAGTCCGAGTGCTTTTTAATTTAATAACTGTAGTTATCTAAACTATTATTTATTATTACAGTAATTATTTATTATTACAGTATTTATTATTACAGCTTTTTTTATTACAGTAAATTATATTGGTCTCGCAAGTTTCCGATAAATGTGAACCATCTCGAACGACGTCCCTAAAACATCGTCTCTTCCGTCAGCGGCCACTTTGCAAACTGAAACTTCCTCCTCCAACAGTTCGGTCGTGCTTGCTAGCTGTCGTATAAGCGTTCGAGTGTCGCGTTGCCACGAGCTTCGCGCCCAAAGAGTGGAAGGGGGAGGGGATGCGCGCGACAAGCGCGGCTCAGCCGCACCGAAGGGCTCCGAAGGGCTCCGAGGCCAAGCCAATTACCTAGAAGAGCCGAACCCTCAAAATTGTATTTGGAGGTCCCACGAGATCCCCGTTTGTAGATCGTGTCCTGGAGAGCCTACCTCGATGCACGTCCTAGGATGCAACGGGTTCCGAGGTAAATGTTCGAATTAGTTTCGCCAATTGCTACAAGGCCTGTTGACGCAGCTCGCACATGCTACTGTACAGAGCTTGCAGTGATCATGCTCCAGCTTTGTGTAATGCAAGGACCCATTCCTCTTGAATTTTATTTCGTGCATCTTCAGACGTCGTTTGCCCTCTTACCACAACGCTCCCCAGAGGCTCACAGGGGACTTCCCGTTTCTTGACCTCAGTCAAGCTGCAACCCCCACTTGTTCGAAATTCAAAATTGTCTAGCCTATGATTTTGTACTAATTATGTACTAATCTTCTACCACAATTAAACATTTTGTACTCAACTATAAACAATAAAAAACATCTAAAATTGGGGGTGCTAGCTTGACGTTAAGTTAGCACCCCCACTTCCCATAAATTCAAAGTCAACTAGCTTAACATTATCTACTAATTATGTACCAAAATAAAAAATGTGTACTCAACTATAAACAATTAAAAACCAGGTGCCAATGAATCACTTTTCACGCATATTTTCCGATTTTTAAGACACATTTAGAGTAAAATTTCAAAGTCGAAATCAATAATGCAGATTAATATCATAGTGAATTTTACATGTAATAATTTCAAAATTTTATCTAGTCCTGAGATATTACAGTCCACAAACACGAAAAATTGCGAGCGGTTGAAAACAGAATTATCCGCCATTGCTCCCTCCCCTTCGCAGAAATTCAAAATCAACTAGTCTACATTTTTATACTATATATGTACTAATACTACAACAAAATAATTAATTTCGTACTCTACTATAAACAATTAAAAAACGGGTACCAATGTAGCAATTATCACGTGCATTTCACGATTTTTTTAAAAACATTTTAAGTCAAATTTCAAAGTGCAAATTCATAATGCAGATTAACACGAAATCGAACTTTTACATGTATTAATTTCAAAATTGTATGTGGTCCCTCATTAGCGTTAATTACACTCTACGAAATTTTAGGGAGCCGTTCTTAACAAAAGTGTCCGCCACCGCATCCCCCTTCTCAGAAATTCCAATTTAACTAGTCTACAATCATCTACCATATGTGTACATACTCTATAACAAAATAAATACTTTTATACTAACCTATAAACAATTAAAAAAATGGGTGCAATTGAAGCACCTTTCACGGGCACATTTATTTAGGGACAATGTAAGGGAAAAATTGAGTCTAAAGGGAATCGGATTTCAATTAGTACCTTCACGCAGAGGAACCAACTTTCATTATAGAAAAGAATAATGAATCCAACGAAATATGTCATTCCTGGAATCAAAAATTCAATGTATATCTCAGATATAATTTTTCTCTAGGTAGGAATTATTGTGATAAACTGCAGGAAATTGGAAGCATGATCAACACTTAAGTGTTTCTTGCTCAATGCTCAAGGAAATTCAAGAGCCGAGAATTTTTTTCTGGATTAGAGAAGATTCTGTATTATACAAGTGATGTCCAACATTCGCCCGAAGCGCAGTTTCTGTTATCATTGCCCATGCTTCACTGGACATGGGTTGCATAGCCCGGACATTGGTCATTGGACTCTGTCTGTGAGGATGGCGGACGGAACAGTCGAGGGGGACTTGAATTTTAAATAATTCCATTCGGGCGCCCAACCCACCGCCCCCGGCTCCTCTCTCCTTAACTCTCTGCTCGTCTTTCACCTCTGCGCCTTTCTCTGCTATCGGCGCTTACCCGTACGCTTTTCGTGATCGTCTGAGGTTATCGAGTCTCTTTCGGTACATGCCGGAGCCTATCTTTTTCTTCTTTCACTTTCTCCGTTTTATAAGCCTATACTCTCTGTTAAGGTCTCTCATTCTCACACTCCTTTAATTCAATGTTACAAACTTCTATGTATTTCTTCGCTGCTCTTCATCCTTCTGTATTCAGTTTAACACTCTGATTGACACTTCTTTGTAGCAACCTTTGCTTGGAACTTTTTCTGTACGTCTCAACCGTGTTATTTTCACTCTTATTCAATGATTCGTCCCATCTTCATTTTTTCAAAGTATCTCCTTTCCAAATTCATTTCTTTCCTTATCATGCTCTGACATGTGGTATCTCCGGCGCCGAAGGCTCCCCAGGCCCTGCCCTCCCGCGGGCAGCGGGTCCGCGGCGGCGGCGCCCGCGCTGAATTTTTAAAACCTCATTTCGAAAAACCGAACGGCGGCGGCGCGGATGTACTTTATTTTTGAGATTGGCCGCCGCCACCGAAGGGCGGGGCGAGGCGATGAGGGCGCGCGGCTAATCTGTTTAGGGCGAGCGCGGGGCGGACGCGAAGGCAAACGCTGCGCAAGAGGCACGGGTTTGGGCTGAAGGAGGCAGCGACGTGTTCTCGGGCGGTAAATAGCTTGTGAAGAAACAACACTGAAAACCACTCCTATCATTTGGTATATTTACTGTCCTTAAATGTTATCGCTCGTTCAGTGATCTACACTTAACATTACTCGCAAACGATAAACAAAATAACAATGGGGCTGAAGTTATTAGATAAATAATGCCCAATTGGTAGATATTTATTTCAGACACATTTTAGATGTTTTAAATTAGGGCGTGGATCTTAATGTAGGATGTGAACAAGAACTTCAATTTAAAGCATCAGAGAAGTGATGTTTTCTGTAAATGATATTGCGAGTTTATACAGAAAATATATTAGTGCTCTATTTGATATCTGCGCACTTTCAATCATGTTGGTATATTTTTTTTGATTTTTTTGTCGTTTATAGCATTTCAAAGCTTGGATTAATACTGTATTGCACCTATTGTTTTAAGCGTGTATAAAGTAGTTCAAGGTGTCCAAATTTCAAGATTTCAAGGGGCACAACTGTAACCATTAATATGGTTAATATGGTGGGCCATACTTTTATTACTTGGGTGATCCACACCTGACTTGTCCGTGTTGTTCCTTTAGCGGGTGCTCTGAAAGGGGTGGGATGAAGTGAATGGGTCCATGCGTGCTATTCATTATTTGAGTTTGTAGGAAACATGCTAGTATCTAAACCTGACCTATCTTTCTCTCAGAGGGTGAGGCCCACGTCCTCGCTCGCCACGGAAGAGAGGGACTCCTCGTCCTTGCCTTAGCACGAGGCCCGCTCTCTCTAGGACCGAGACGTCTTCACACGCGTGCGCCAGTGGCGAAAAGAAAACCGCTGCAAAGAGGCTCCAGGCAAAAGGAAACAACGCGAGGACGAAGGACTACTGAAAAGAAAGAAAAAAAGGAAAATGAAAAATTGAAACTGGCACAAGCTCTGCAGGCGGCCTTAATGCGTGGGCTCAAGGGGAAGACGAGGAGGAGGAGGAGGAGGGGGCAAGAAAGAAGTGCAAAGCGGTTCCCGCGTGAACCCCTCGTGCGTCGCAGCGAGTGCCGCGAGGCGACGTTCGCGAATGCTAGGGGTCGGCGCAGGCGCAGGCATCGGCGAGGACGGCGCGGTGGGGGCGGTGGACTTTCGCCCTCATGCCAAGCACATTCAAATCGAACTCACTTCCTCACCGTAAGGCGTGCATTTTCCAGGCACACAAACATCTGCACACACACACACACACACACACAGCTTTTCCACAAAGCTTTGAAAAGAGGGCATCAGCTGCAACGCAGTGGATATAACGCTCACTTTAAACAATTATGCAAGCTTTTGGAAACCTTTTCATTCAGTTGTACTTCATTATTTTCTGGGAGAAATACTTAAAAATCTAGAAGATTGAACGAATTATTTTTAACTGATTACTTAATTACCCGTTAAATGAAGATTGCATTGTTGAAAATCGGAACGTATTCCTACCCTGACAGTATTCAAACATTTTTGCCGAATAGAAGGATTGGATATGAAAAAACGGAATAACGTTTTGATACTATAATGTACATATCGAAGAATACTGCATGCTCAAGTGACAAACTATGCAATAGATTGTGCCTGAAAATGAAATACGTGAAATGTTTCGATTTAAGGGTCCGGTTAAAGAGACGAACGCCTGTGAGAACATAGACCTCTGCGTCACTCGGTGAGGCGCAGCCACTCAATCTCGCTTTCTCTCCTCTCTCTTCACGTCCAACGAAACTTGCAGGGGAGTGGTTTGAAATGTAAAAGATCCCAGGGAAAATCTAGCCATTTCTAAGACAATGTAAGAAGACAGGCACCCGCAATGCCTGAAGAGCTTCCAAGCATCGCGCGCGAGAGCAGAACGCGTCGGAGGGGAAGGAACGGTGACGGGGCAGCGGGGGGGCGAAGTACCTCGCTTGCAACAGGGAAGGGCGTTGGGCTGGGGAGAAGTTGCGAGTGACGACTGCATCTTTAATCCGCTGCTGCGCTGCCATCGCACTGCCTCCTCTCGCCGTGTTGGGAGCCGTGTGCTGCGCGCCTGGCGTCTGCAAGGAACCCGTTCCGAGAAGCTGATTTACGAAAACCGTCGGCAATGCTTACCATATCCAATTTCACTCAAGAGTATCCACAAACAAGGATCAATCATTCCTTTCGTCTCCATCAAACACATTTATCATAGATATTACGAGTGTTTTGGAAATTATCGATAAATCCCCCTCTCGTGAAGCGACTTCTGCCTTCTAAAATAATTGAGTCGCAGCTTATTATTGGCTAGTAGGAGGAGCGGTAAGAAAAATTGGATAGAAAAAGCGATACATATTTTGAGATATTGCTGATCGGGGCATTTTATATGTATAGTTAACCATTATATATTTTAGTTTCACAAATGGAATAGCCACTTGTAATTTATTGTTGCTAAGTGCACTTGTTTCTAGTTCATGACTAAGTCGGCGAGGCGTGAACACTGTTTTAATCGAAAAATATTTTTTTAAATGAAAGTTGTTATTAACTGAATTAATATATTATTGTCATTCACTCAAATACCACTCGTGTTTGGGAAATAAGAGATAAATTCCGAAGCACATAATGATATTACCTATGATAATTTGTTTTCTCTCAGTCCAACGTTTGAAACACATTGATAAATGTTTCCTTAATGGATCTTCCTTATAGTAAATTCACCAATGCCTTTAATCTTAACACCTTGAAATTTTAACTTGCCACTTTAGTGAAGCCCCAGTTCTTTCAATAGCGAAATCACACAGTGCGACGTGCAGGACAGCCCTTCTTGCAAGTCGACGCGCCCTCGCTGCCTATCCGCTGCGCGGGAGGTGGGCGTCGAGAGCAGGCGCAGGCAGCGAAGCGAACGCAGCCTCCAGGCCAGGCCAGGCCACTTCGCTTTCAAACTTGCAATTCATGACGGTACTGAAGAGCCACAAACGTGTTTCGAACGACCCGTAGCAAACACACTTTTGTACTTGAATCAAACACTTTGTCATCCAATCGGGGCTTCAACGGCACTCGGGTTATGTGGCACAAGTCCTTTTGAGGCCGTCATGCATCTTCAACTAAACACAACCAATACTGCCAGGGCCCCACCGCCTCCCCCCTCCCTTCCTTCCTTCGCGAAGCAACGTACTGCCATTTGGCGCCATTTAGCCAGCTTCGCCGGTCGCCCACAATGCATGCACCCCGCTTGGATGAGCAGCACGTTATGTGCTACAAGCAGACAAATTGGGTCACGTTTTCAGGTATTCAAACCCCATTTTGCTGATCCTCGGCGGCTCGAAACATTCCTGCAAAATTTGGGAGCGATTACTGCAGAGGTTTAAAAGTTTCTGCGGAAGGCAGCTTAGGTTAGGTTAGTGTTGCGAGGTTCAGTCCAAGACAGACCATCGGTATCCCCTGCGTGTCCTCCGAGGCAGACGACGCGCTCGCCAGTGTGTGCACAGCGCTCGGCGATACGCGCCTGTAGCCGCATCTTCCGTTTTGGTCCTAAGGCGCACGGCGAAGGGGCCGGCGCTTGCAGCGCTGGCGCAGAGGGCGCGGCTGGGAGCTTAAAGGTCTTGTTTTATTATTTCAAAATCAACGTTGCTACAATACCTCGATTTTTTAATGAAATTTAATGGGAAATATATGTATTCTGAATCAATGACAAGAATTTTAGAATTCGTCGGAGTTGTGAAACCGTCCAACCTACGCATGAGCGGTCACTGCAACGAACTCTCAAGATTTTCATTGTAGCATTATCAAACTACACTCGTGCGACAAATATTTTTTAAAGGGGAAAACTATTAAAATGACTAAACACAAATGAAAGTCTTTACTTGAAACAAGTGATCGTATTTTTACTGCAGCAGGGACTGGCGCTGCGGAGTGTTGAGCACCGCCCGAGAAACAGTACACATGAGATGTCTGTGGCTTGGAAGTGATTTTGGCGACTGTGAGATTTAAATGCCCTTTCTTACTAGGAACGCCAAATTTACAAAAAATGTGTAACTGAATTAATAATAGTTATAAAAACTTCTGCATATACTGAATGGTTAATTATACAGAACTTGGAAGAAATTCAAGTTCTGTACAAAGAAAATTTCACACGCGCCACTTCTCGTGGGCGTTCTGGGTGCCGTCGTCTTCAGCGGCGCCGCAGTGCGCTCTGGGGGCAGGGAGAGTAACCGCGAAGCACCGCGCTCCATCAGGGCCGCCTGCTCACTCCGCTGCCACCGCTCGTCACGCAAGGGGGCGTGGCCCCCGAAGCTCTTCGTCTGAGCGGGTGAGCGCGCTCTCGTTCTGGGCTTTGAACCACAGAGGACGCTATGTTCGGGCGTGTCGTAGTTCACTACACCTCTTTCGCCTTCAATTTGTAAAGAAAATTGATCTCCAACTGCGTTAGATGCATTATAATGTACATTAGATGAGCACGAAACACTTGGAGAGAATCATATCCCTGATATGAGAGAGAGAGAGACAGGAAGAGAGAGATAGAGAGAGAGAGAGACAGGAAGAGAGAGATAGAGAGAGAGAGACAGGAAGAGAGAGAGAGACAGGAAGAGAGAGAGAGACAGGAAGAGAGAGAGACAGAGAGAGAGAGAGAGAGAGAGAGAGAGAGAGAGAGAGAGAGAGAGGAAGAGAGAAAGAAAGGAGAGAAATTATTCATATTAAGTTTTAATTTGCCCGCGAACCTAAATGTTAAGGCCGAATTCCGCCGCAGTCTAGCGGAGAGTTCCAGCAGCCGGCGTCTTTGATTATGAGTTTCCCGTGGTTTCTACGATCAAGACCAGGCGAATACCGGAACACTACACTAAAAAACAGACCATGGATCTCGCGCGATCTTTCCTCCCACTTCCTTATCCTATCCTCACCTCTTCCTTTCACACATACTTACATGCACTACACTATCACACATATCGGGCGCCTGAGCTTGTGCCGGCTAGGCGGCGTCCCGCCGGAGGGAGATGTCTGTGCGAGGAAATCGCCAACAAGCCGCCGTGCAGGTCGGCGGCGGATCTCGCGACAACAGCATTCACTACACTAGCGGGACAAATGATAATAACAGTTGCCCTGCGGAGAAATCACTCTGAGCGTAACCAATCATCAGAAAACCCATCCCCAGTAAGTTTGAAAAGCGTGCTTGTTGTTTGCAACTTTATCTCTCATAGTTTTCTCGTTTCGCTCAAAAGTTGTCCCGTCTCTATTTGTCCCTCCATCACCAACATTGAACTAATTCCTGGCGCGCACGCGGAACCTCTGTCCGGCAGTTTTCAGTTCCGCTCCACTGCGCCGTGGCCAGAGCTCGTCCGACAGCAGCGCTCGCTGCGGCGGTGCGCTTTCCAACCCCCACCGCTCAACGCACCGAAATGCTCCGAGCAGCAGAGCAGCGACTCGCGAAACAATCTCCCCACTTTCAGTACGAGCCGTCCTCTGTTGCAGGAAATCTGAGCCTGGAAGACGAAGATGCAAATAAATATTATAATGGCTCGATATGACCCTTTAAATGGCGTTCTTCTGCAATGCGTCTCTTAATTCGACCCATTCCGGGAGCTCAAATGCTTCGATGCATGATTTATCAACCTCTTGATGGAAGTATTTCGTGCAATGGAATTCTAACCCACAACTGGCCAACCGGACCACGTCCACTCGCAAACGGTTCACTTGAATGCGATAAGATTTTGTCGATTTAACCTACCTACTACGTAGATTTTCGACCGCATTTTCAAGTTAGGAATTTTGAATTTTTAGGATCACAGAACTAAATGATATCAATCACGGCCATCTAGATATCTGCTAATAATTCCTGGTTTCTGGCAACAGAAAGTAAATAAAAATGATCTCGAGGTACATCCAAACTGCGCCCAACGGGTGCTAACGTTCGTTGGGCTGTTGCGACATCCGTGCGGAAGGGGTGGGGGCGAGACGAAAGTGGAAGGCGAGTTGAGGCAGTGGGCGTCTCCCATGGCGAGCGCTTGCCTCCAAACGTGCAACGGAGCCGATAAGGTGGAGCTCTGTTTTAGCGTTCGTTCCGCTCCGTTAACGAGAAAGTGGCGTGCGGCGGCCGTGGCCGATACTGTTTTAATTTGCGTCAAACTCACGAACGCAGCCGCTCCCTCGTCGCAGGCCCCCTGCGAGGGACGGAGAGTTGGAAACGCAGGGGGCGTTGGCCAGCGGCAGCTTGCCATTTACAAACAACTCATTAATACGACGGTAATTATTTCGACTTTCTTAAGTTAATTCGGGAAAGCAAAGTACTGTATTTGGTTTCAAAATAATAAGAAAACCCATGAATCTGTAAACAGTAATAACACCAATACATGAAATAAACGTGAATAGAGATTGGGAAGACTATTAGGACATTTTTTCTAAACAAATCAGGACATTTTGTGGCATTAGAGTGAATCTAAACAAATGGTGAAATAATTGTTGGAACGTAATTAAACAGGAAAAGAAATAAGGTTCTGTAGGCAATTCAATTGTTACACAAGTACAAGTAACAAGGAGATACCTGGTTAGGAAAAATGCGCAACACGATGCAGGTTGGTGCCTTATCGCGCAACGCACCAAAACGGTTGCCAATATTACAGTTATATTACTGTGATCTACCGGTTCACCAGAATTGTTTTTATCGGGAATTTTCTTTTTCTGTTCGCGAGAATCAACAAAAACACTGTCTGACCTTTCCGTGTAGAGCTTCCTGATGACGACGATGGCGACAATTGATCGCTGGGCTGCGAACCAGATACGAAGCCGGCTCCCACGCTGCCTTGGGCGTTCGTTGCCCAGGGGTTAGCCATTGGTAGGGAGTGGCATTGCTGCGAGGCGTATATCCATGTCCTTGTCGCTTGCAGACTCGGCGCCGTTGGCAATACGCGGGGCATCAGATATTGTCTGCCCTGTAGATGGATTTACGGCGTAAGCCATATACTTTTCCGTAATTAGAGTCTTCAGATTCTAAATAGTGTTTGAACATAAGCACTAACACTGTCATAGTTTGTGCATACACTTAGGGCTTGCTTCGCATATTGTTGTTCTGTAAAGACATGGACAATTATGTCACCTACACACCCGGAATTAGAATACGAGAAAGAGGTGTGCCTGAACTTGCAATTTATAGTCTTAGTTGAGTCCTCGAGCTGCTCGAGGACTTCTCGCAATGCTTCTCTTCTCGGTCCGCCTCGCGCCTCCCGGCACAGCCCCGCACTCGCACAATTTGGAAGGTGGCACTCCAGTGGTTCGACATTTTTTGAGGAACAAACACACATACGTACATATTGTATATTGATTTACACATATTTAAACGCTCATACATTGCACTCCACATTGTACCTAAATTGAATATTTATTTTCCCCCTTGCAAGATGTCCTTGTGGGCTTTTAACTGCTCGAAGATCGCGGAGGCCACGTGGTGTCGCTGCTGGGGTAAGGCAGGAGCCCTTACGTAAAAACTCTGGAGAGCGCCGTAATTCGCGCGCAAATAGCCTTTTAGCGCTTTAGGGCTTTTAGCCACGGCCCCCTCCCCTCCTCTCCCCTCCCCCTCCCGGCGCCCCCTGCGCCCCGCTTTTGGTTCAGCGCAGAGACGGAGCAGAGAGCGGCCGGTTCGCTGCCCCGCGCGGGAATCAGAGGCGCAGGTGTCTCCCCAACGCATCCGCTGCGACGCGCGATGGCAGAGCGCTGCGCTCCGACGAGGCTGTGGGGAGGACGGCTGCTTCAACTGTGATCATGCCGACGTACTCTCACGACTCCGAGTCGAATGTGTTCCAGTTCGTTGAGCTTTAGACTATATTTAGAGCTTAAGAATTCTACAGTTAGTAGTAAAATATTGTGTAGTCTGTACATAGTTTGCAAGTGTTTTGATTCCTGCAGGTCAAGTTTCACTGTTGTGAGGTGAACAGAACAGCTCTATGCTGTTTTTGAGATGACTTGAGACGTCTACTGTTATGGAGAGATACCGTACATTTTCTCAATAACTGAAGAAATGTTATTAGTTTATCATGAGAACTATTAGAGTGCTAATTGTAAGCGTCCATAGTTTCAACTCGAAAGTTGTCAGGCAGTTGATTATTAAAGTGAGTACTGAACTCCATTGCATAACTTGGTTCCTAATCTCCTGTAGAATTATTCATCAATAGAAAGTGTTTTTGTTACTGAAATAACGACACATATTTGACAAAGGTACGCCACAAGAAGAGTAATTTGCTTATTGGTGGAAGTAACTACTCTTCGATAGGTGTCGGACGTTGGAGACATGATAAGTTCCGAGAGGCGTAACAATTGTGTTCGACCACGAAACATTTGACACAAAAATGCGCCGGGAATTATGCGTCGCTCAGACGTAATATTGTTTCAGGAAACCCGCGAAGGCCGAAGCAATAAGCCTCGTCATGCACTCCAACTAAATAACGAACACTCAACTCGGATCAAAAGCCTTTTACCTTCTCCTTACGGAGTACAGAGAAAATTATGTAATACGACGCAATAAACGGCGAATTTACAGGGCCCTGGAAAAGATATGGCTCCATCGTTTTTTATTAAATTTTGATGTTGGATACTGTGAAGAGCGTTCAAGAGAATCGTGCAGGTCTCATTAGTTGAAAACCCTGTTTTTTCGAAAATTGCAAAAGTTCAAACTTTTTACGGAGTCTTCCTACGAAAAATATTAAAGATAGAGATTTTTTACCTTAATGAAATCTTTTTCTTATAGATTGGTTTTGATATATGGTCATGGACAAATTTTCAGAAAATTTGAGTAAATTTCGTGTAATATATCGTGAAAATACGGACGAGAAAGTACATGCTATTCTAGCACCACTAGTTTCCTATGACTAGCATGGACATTTAAAATTCAATCTTTCAAAATATCATTTAAAATAAAACTCTCTTACGTAATATTATAAATTGAAAAGTAAAGAAACTCACATTGCCACGTAGCCTTAATACACAGAGCGTTCTACAAAAGTATTGAAACTTTTCATTTTGGAGTTGAATGTTTGAAGTAGAATTCAAAATTCGGCAACAAGTGAATCAAAACTATCCACGATGACTTTTCGCTGAGAATCCATTTCATCATTTGTTCACCGTCTCTCCTCAAACAAGGCTGCACAATCGGAGAGAGCTTGCTGAGATGTAGAACACCGCTAGAGTCATCGGGTCATCCCAACGGGGACAACGAATCGTTAAAGACCTTCCGAAAACACATTGGTTTGAAAATCTAATGTCTCCGCTGCAAACGAGCCACACGAGCGCCCCTAGCGGGTTGTCTTCGGCCGCGGGGGGCGGGGCGAGGAGGTCTCAGCGCAGCGAACGCCGCCAGATGGCAGCATTGCGGTGGGGTGAGGCCCAGGGCGCAGGGCGAATCGATAAGAAGAGCGCTGATGCGCCTTTGAGGACGCGAAAGGCCTTTCGCCCCACTGACACACTGCTCTGCGCTCATCGCCCGCACCGCCCGCACCGCCCGCACCGCCCGCACCGCCCGCACCGCCCGCCACACAGGCTGCCCCGAAAGGAACACACAAGCGTCGTGCGGTTAATAAAGGGCTGCTAAAGTGCCTCTTTATGTGCACGAGAGAGCATTTTCAGTTGCAGTTAAGGATCGCTCTGGATACGTAGGCGTCCTTCATCTGATACTCGGCTGTCCGGGTCGAGCCGCATCACAGTACATCTGAGCTGTACTACAGCACTTTAGCTCTGAAGAGGCCTCATGATGGCTGAAACGTCAGCTCGACCGACTGTGACGCGGCTGAACTCTGACATAAGTATCTCTTTATTGTACTATTTAATAGAATTACAATCGTATCATACTACATGCAATACTACATAGTAATGCATGCAACAAAACCTCGCATAGAAAGAGCAGCTACTGGTGTTAGTGTGAACCATCTTTACGCAACACTAGCTCTGTCATGTGCGTGAGCCTCATAATTGTGGATTTGTACAAAAGCGGAAGCAATGCCGTTGTTTCCAGTCGGTAGGAGAAGAAGGCGCGCGCTCCTGCTCCGAGATCAGTTGGACTAAGAGCGTCCAGTCCACTGTCCCTCGGAGGCGCTCCGATGCGACGGGCGAGGAATGAAACAGCATCGCCTTCACTCGCTGCCGCGCTTTCGACCTACTGAGGATCTTTCATTCGCTTAAAAGTTGGTGGCAAGCCAAAATGCAATTTCAGACAAGACATCACACTAAATGATTAGGCAAGAATGAATAAAAACTAACTTCTTAGGAACACGGGGCCAAACGATGACAGAAGATTACTTATTTTTTCAGTGTTTATTTCAGCAGAAGAAAACTGGTCGTGCTTCAACTATGCAAAGTTTCTCGAATAATTTGTAATGAAAACTCGGTACTATTCTAATCCTAACTCTCCACCTATCTCCGAAAAAAATTCTAACCAAAAGAAGGCAGGTTCGGAAAAGTATACATGTCTATTTTATAATTCACAAGTTGAAACGATATCGTTTTCTGCCATTGAATTTTGAGTATAGCGGTGTATTTAAACAAAAAGTCAATACATTCTGAAACATCCTCAAGACAGGTTTCAAATTCGAGGGACCGCGACATCAGCCATATTGTTCGAGAAATATTAAATTTGGTGAAATTGCAACAAGACAGAGTATTTGAAATTGTTTTAACATAGTACAACTGATATAACTAAGGATTTACATACATTTATTAGAACTGCAATTGGGTATGGCCCGGTGGCAGTTAAGTGACAATAATTGCAAAAATTACACTTACATTAATAATAATACTAATAATGATAATAATATTAATAATATTAATAATAATATTAATAATATTAATAATAATATTAATACTAATAATAATAATATTAATACTACTACTACTACTACTACTACTACTACTACTACTACTACTACTACTAAAGCGCGCACGCGAAAAAAAAATCTTAGATAGAAATACAGAGCGAAACGAATAAGTTTAACCTATAGAAGATAACCGCAAACCAAAAAAGTCATGGGAACCTCATTATTTAGGAAACGAGAAGAAAACAAAAGCCCCCCGAGGCTTTGCAGTTCTGTTATAAATCGTAACGTAGGTCAACCAGCTAGGAAGGAAATTCAGACTGTAGCACTAGAAAATACCAACATATATTTTGACCAGACAGCGATGACACACCCACAAAATTCGAGCAAGGAAACCGGAATTCAGACTTGGAAGTTTTCCTTTTGTAAAGAACAATTAGAGATTGGAACATTTACCTGCAGCAGTTTGGTCAAAGCTTTTCCTCTCAGTCTGTCCGAAAGTTTAGAAACAAAATTAGAAACAAGATGACTGTAGACAGATATTAAATGAGTATTGTGCTTCGCTGTAGTGCGGTGAAAGCTGCTGTGATGTGCTGCAGTCAGTGAATAATTCACAAGCAAAAAAAGTGTAGGTGTAGTGAAGTGAAGTGCGTGAAAACGCACATTTCAAATGCTGCTTTTCGTCTTCGTACTGTATGACGGTTTATTATTATTATTATTATTGATTATAATATTAGTAGGAAGTATAGTAGTATATAGTAGTAGTATGAGGTAGTAGTAAGTTAGTAGTAGTGAGTAGTAGTAGTAGTAGGTCAGTGATTACATATTAATTATTATTAGTGATTAATATTATTATTAATAGTTATTAAATATTATTATTAATATTATTAATATTATTTTTCATTAATTTAGTATTATTATTAAAATGTAAGTGTAATTTTTTGCCAATATGTTTCACTTAACTGCCACCGGCCCCAATAACCCCAATTGCAAGTTCTAATAAATGTATGTTTAAATCACTTACGTTATATCCAGTCTGTACTATGTAAAACAATTTCAAATACCTTCAGTGTCATTGTTGCAATTTAACACCAAATTTAATATTTTTCTTCGAACAATAGGCTGAATGTCGCGCGATCCCTCGAATTTGAAACCCTGTCTTGAGAGAAGGTTTCAGAAATGTATTGAACTTTTTGTTTAAACCTACCACCGCTTATACTTCAAAATTCAAGGCAGAAAACTGCATATCGTTTCTAACTTGGTGAACAATTATCAAAAATAGACATGTATACTTTTTCGACCTGGCCTTTCTTTTGTGGCTTTAGAAATATTTTTTCCCCGAGATAGGTGGAGAGTTAGGATTAGAAAATAGTAACCGAGTTTTCCATTACAAATTATTCCGAGAAACTTTGCCATAGTTGAAGGCAATCGACAGTCCTTTCTTCTGCTAGAAATAAACACTGAAAACAATCACAGTAAATCTTCTGTCAATTCGTTTGGACCCCGTGTTTCCTAAGAACGTAGTTTTTATTCATTTCCTTTGCCTACATCCATTTAGTTGTGATTGTCTTGTCTGAAATTGCAATTGATTGCCAGCCAACTTTTTAACGCGACATAAAGATTCCTCACGTAGGTCGAAAGCGCGGCAGCGAGTGAAGGCGATGCTGTTTCATTTCCTCGCCACGTCGCAATCGGAGCGCCTCCGAGGGACAGTGACTGGACGCTCTTAGTCCAACCTGATCTCGGAGCAAGGAGCGCCTGCCCCCCTTCTTCTTCCTACCCGCATGGAAAACAAAACCGGGCCATTGCCATTCCGCATTTGGACAAACATCCACAAATTATGAGGCTCTACGGCAGCCATTGACAGAGCTAAGTGGTGCGGCTAAAGAATGGTTCACACCTAACACCATAAGCTGCCTCTTTCTATGCGAGGTTTGTTGCATGCATTACTACTTAGCTATTGCAGCGTGATGTATACGATACTGATTTAATATCATATTAAAATAGAACAAGTACAAGAACGATACATGCATCGTCACAGTTAACAGCCGCGATCACCAGTCAGGGCTCGAGCTGACGTTTCAATCGAGCGACCAATCCACATGAGCCTCTTCCAAGAGCTAAAAGTTGCCTGTAGTACAGCTTCAAATCTACTGTGATGGCGGCTCGAACCCGGACAGCCGCGCAAAGTATCATGAGAGAACGCCTAACTGTATCCAGGAGCGACATCCTTACTGGCAACTGAAAAATGCTCTCCTCGGTAGCCACCATAAAAGAAGGCACCCTTTAGCTAGGCCCTTTAGTTACCAAACCAGCACGACGCTATGCGTGGGTTCCTCTTCGGGGCAGCCTGGTGTGGCTGGGCGGTGCGGGCGAGTGGCCGGCCCCCGGTGCGAGCCGGTGCGGACGGTGCGGAGCGCGATGAGCGTCCAAGCACAGAACACAGCCCCCGGAACTGTGTCAAGTGGGAGCGAAAGGCCACTTTCGCGATGCCTGGCAAAGGTCGCATCCAGCGCTCTTCCATACGTATCGAGATCGCCCTGACGACAGCCCTGGGCCTCACTCCACACCCACCACAGGGCTATAATGCTACGCCATCTATCACCGCAAGGATCCGCTATCGCTGCGCTTGAACCTCCACATCGTCCACCGCCCCGACCGCGAGCGACGAAACAAAGCCCGACTAGGGCGTCGGGTGTGGCGCAGTTCTGCACAAGCGGAGACAAGTTCAGAGTTTGTCAACACCCCAATGTGTTTTCCGGAAGGTCTTTCTAACGAATGCACGTGTGATTACCCACCGTTGGGGCAGATGAGCCCCCGCCAGTTGACTCATACCCCGGGTTAGCTTCAATAGCACGATGCCTCACGCGAAAGCTCCGTCTTGCGCGATTGTGTGGCAGCCCCCTATGGGTTGAGAACGAGACCAGCGGGTGACAAAAATGACACCGGAAAAATGGGGAAACCCCAACGGGATATCCTGCACCTGTCACCCCGAAAAATAACCCATACCGTGGAAGCCGTAGTTTTGGGAGTGTTATCCACTCTCTGGTGTAAACCCCCTTGGTTATATTCTTGTAAAACACCATTTCGTACTCATCGCAAAACATTTCAAATCCAAAATCCAGAGTAAATAGATTTTACGAATGAATTCTTTATCGCGGCGTAGAAACCCGCTCGTGGCTTAACTGTATTCTAAAGGCCGTGAGGCGTAGAGCCAATGTGAGGTTTTGCCCCTATTTCATTTCTTCAAATTATATATATTAGTAAAGAGAGTTTTATTTTTAAATGACTATTATTGAACAAGATTGAATTTTAAGCATGTCACATCGCCTGAAGTTATCATGTAGGAAACACTAGTGGTAGGCTAGAAGAAATAGCCATGTCACTTTTCTCGTCCGATATATTTTCACGGATTTAATATCTACCGAAAAATTTACTCACAACTTTTCTGAAAAATTTGTTCCCAATGACCAAAAATATATATTTCCAAAAAACCAAATCTAATAAGAAAAACAAAAGATTTCAAGTTAAGTTTAAATAAGAAATCTCTTATGAATGCGTTTAAATATTAATTTTCACGTAAGAAAAGAAGACTATAAAACGTAAAAAGTGCTTGGAAACTATTTAGCCAAATTATTTAATCGAAAGAGAAAAGTAAACCATGGTTTCTCAAGGGGACTATGATGGAGAGCCTGCAACGGGATTATGTCTTGGGAAAATCGCTTCCGAATTCACCATATCCCAACATCAAAATGTATCTTAATAAGAAAAAACAAAGAGGTGGTAGGCATCTCTCGT
>BOPP01000188.1:2158281-2203068 GCA_017312745.1 Gryllus bimaculatus | reverse complement strand
CCTTTCTGTATGGATCCCAACACGCAACTCCGTATTCCATGAGAGAGTGAACCAGCGTAAGATATGCTGGATATAAGATGACCAGACGTCCATTATTAGCCGGCACGGCCCATTTTTGAGTCCCTTTCCCGAATTTTTGAAGGGGGGAGCCAAATTTTCCAGTTATTGTGACAAAAACTAATCGGCATAAAGTGCTTTCAATTTTAAATTATTATAATGAATTCTATTTGGTTTGTATTAGTTTATAAAAAAGTGAGAGCAAGTAGATCATATGCTCGTGTATCACGTAAGAATATTATTTCACAGACTATTGAAATCAAGAGGGAGAGATTCAGTGGTGGTTCTAGGAAGGGAAAATTATCATTATCTGAGCTTGTATATGCTTTATCACTATCAATATCGTTACCGAGAGATTCAATAATGCGAACTTTCCGCTTCTGTGTTTCTGTGCGGATTAGTAATCTCAATTAAAGAATATGGGCCAACTGTATAATGAATAAAAGTGCAAATGAAACAAATCGAATTCCAAGATTGCATTGCAAATAATGTAACACAAAAAGTAATGTCTACAAATAAATACTCGAAATAAATTTAAAATTGCAAAAATTGCGGATTATTTTTCGTGTTTTAAAAAATTTCAATTAATGTTCATTCAATTAATGTTTTAAAAATGTATTATACTACAGTACGTAATATCGGTTTTTCTTATGTGCATATGTCCCATTTCTGTAGTAAAGAAAAAGGCACAAAGTCTTGGTTTTTGTTTTTTAAGTCACCTTAGATACAACATAATATACATTTAACTTCATTTGCGATGCCCCAGGAACCAATTACGTGAAGTTGGAATCCGGAAGAAGAATCACCGACAACTCAGCCAGATCTATTAACGTATCTCCACCTCCGTGCAAAAAACACCATGTCATCGAAAATACAGCACTTGTACGCAAGATACGGGGTTTAGAATGTGTCGATCGCACATGACGGGTTGAGGGATGCAGATGCCCGAAGGGCTGGGACGCCGCCCCGCCCGTGCCTGTTGGCGGCCCAGCGCTTCTCCCGCCACTCTCATTTCCATTCCAATGCCACGTACGTACGTGTATTCGCTTCAAATGGCAAAGCATTAGAGTGTTTGAACTTGGGGAATAACAAACCGAACAAACATTATTCTCTCCCAAAAATTAGGAGAAAGTCACTTGATACATCGTTTTATATTCAATAATCCGGCAATGCTTTGCTCTTGCAGTGTATTACACTTCATATGCTACTGTTCATGTGATTGCTAATCTGTATTACACTACGCTATGCAAAATTTGTAATGATGATAGAGCTCCTCGTGACTGTGAGTTTGCGCTGTCTTGGTTCGTTTAAGCCTGGTTGTCAAGTGTCCTTTGGCTAAAACGTTTCCCTCAGTTTTGGACGTGCGTTCGCTATCACAAGCTCAGGGAAATTTGATTTACTTTTTCGAGATAACTTCACAATCACAGGAGCAGAGTAGGCAGCGATGGACGAGACTAATACTTAATGCAGCAGCGTGTTGGGTTGTGCTTCTGTTCGAGGGCGCTTGAGTAATCATAAACGCATAAATCATCAACAACGCGCCCACATGTCCGATTTAATTCAAACCATTCCTTTAGCACTTCCATTACTCATAAGAAGAAACAGGGAACATTTCAGCGAAAAATGTTGAGTACTTTTTGCGTCAATGTGCGACACACATACGCACACTTTCTTTTATTTATATACAGATTCTAGTGAAATATGACCACTTAAAACTTATTGTATACTACTGGTCTGCAAGAGCACAAATGTTGCCTTCAAGTTTGTGGAATAAGGGACCCTGAAGCATCAAAAATTGGCTGCTCTGAAAGGGTGCGCACGAACACTGATGTTCCTTTCTGTCTCGTCGCATGGCGTCGGCTGGGTCATAAGCAGTGAGGTGTGAGAAAACGCGGGTTAACATAATTAAGAACTTGTAAAAACCGAAACCTTTTCATTATTTTAGGGATTTGACTATCTAACAAAACCATACATGGCTAGAGATTGCTTAGTTTTTTTGTGGATATATGCGAATATTAGTAATATATGTGGATGATCATTTATATATTATTAAATGACATTATACATCGGCGATACATTTAAGCATTCCCCATAAAACTTTCAGGCTCAGATTTAATTTATTCTTAAACACTTCCACTGCACTAAAACAACAAATTTTAATTTGTAATCAACTGGAGGGAGACTTTTTTTTACCATCCCTCTCTCTAACAAGAAAATGAGCACACTTAAACATACGAGACTTTAATTACATCTGAACGACGCTGACGCATAAAAACTAAACCGCATCCGAATCAGAAACTAATGATGTGGTGGAAATATAAAACATGCAATCCAACACTCTTTAATCTCTTTGCGTTGAGAATAATGTTTTTAATTATTCTTGTTCCTGCGATGAATTTCGAAACAAAAATTGTGCTGCCCGTAATTCATTTCGATGTTTGCTACACAAACCATTCAAAAGACTGAATCTAAAACCAGATCTCTTGTAATCTAGGCGATGTTCAATAACTTGTTACTTCAAGTTTTTTTCTATTTCAAAAAATAACTCAACACTTAATGTCAAAAACCTCGTTCGTATGAATGATCACAATGCAGTACTTATTTTAGAGACGACGATGTGCGAAAAGCACTTCTGAAAGTGCATCATGAAGAAACAGACTATCAATGCAAGAAAGACACATGTGTCAGATTTTATTTGCCATATTTTAAAATAAATAAATAGTGCTGATATATCTAGCAGAGCAGATAATTCTTCTAAACGTTAACGACTTACAATATCACAGAGGTGCAGTATCAAGACGATGATCTGCACATTATTTGTACAAAAAAAACTTGTCAAATCTATACCGACGCATGGGAAAGGCGATGTAAAAAAAGCCTTGCCAAACTAAGGTTTGGTTAGGTGTCGTATTCAATAAATAATGTAAGGTGTGTTAATTATTCACATTAATTTGCACTCAAATATAGTTTAAGATATAAAGCCGAAAACTGGACTATTAACTTCTCGCCCTATATGACCATTTACGAAATATGGTGAAATGATTTGTGTTAGTTCTAACAGACACTTTGAAGGTGACTTAAGGACAAAGAGAAAAATCTACTTTTATTGCTTAAAACAATCGAAGTCATCATAGAGGAATTGAATTCATTGGCATAAAACGACTCATGACATTTCATGATATCTTTCTATTTTTGGGAGAAGGATGAGTATTTGGCAAAAAATTAACATACGTGGATGAACGTTTTCTTATTAGGTTGTCAAAAAGCAAGATCACGTGAATGCCTATGTAAACAATGCAAAGCATTGGAAACAAAGAAATGCAATTCAAACAATGTAATATAAAGTATAGAATGCAAATGCATATGTAAACAATGCAATGCAATGCAAACAAGCGTGATTTCTCTATGAATATCGAAGTGTTGAATGCGAATCTGAAGACAGAATTGCGCCACCATCCTCCAGCTTATTTTAAATCACAAAAAACCTATCACATTTACTCGCTACAATTTCACGGCCATGTTTAGTGATCGAAAAAATGGAAGGCAGTGGCGCGATTCGCCTTCAGATTCCGATTGAGCGCGCCGCCGCGTCTTTGGTTTTGACCTTTTTTTGGGGGGGGGGCTGAGTACTTTTTACTCTCCCGTTTACCAACGTGGATGCGGAGTAATATATGTTGTATAGACAAAGTTATTGAGGTACTGCTGCAAAAAACTGATTTCAAGATTTCAACTTAAATACATATTTTTGGGTCATATGATGTGGATCGCATTGTAGCAGTACAATACTTTTTCTTTACTACTTGGATAGTAAGGCGAGAAAGCAAAATTGTTATAATAAATATGTACTTGGTGACGTTAAATAGTTTCGTACTTCACTGCCGCAGCGACCACTCGAGACTGAAATGAAGTTACTGTAGCAACAAGTTATTAACCGCCTTTGACATTTTGAATGTAATAAAAATGCTCGGATTAAGCATGTCGTTAAGAGGGAAAATTTGTTTTACGCCCAGGCGGTGGCCATCTCAAGGGCAGAGGCCGAAGTGAGCAGCACCACCCGCTCGCGCTGGGGCCCAACACGCGACCGAAAAATCAGAAATACACTCCTACTGCGTCTTTCTCACTTGCCCAGCCCAGTTGAGATTCCAAGATTCTTTGGACGTTCTTGTAAAGGATCACAAACCTGTTCATTTCGGCCTCTTGAGTGATTATATATATACACACAAGCATAGTAAATAGTTCACAGCAAGAATACAGCAGTTTCACAATACATCAATATTACTTAAAGTGCTTTCATCTTTAATTTCTGTTTTTATTTGTAACTCTTGTTGAACTGTAAACAAGCTTCAATTATTAGCCGGAAGACTGCGCAGAGGGCGCGGGCGCGGGCGCGGGCGCGGGCCGTCCGCCGCCCTGATCGATGGCTGCGCCCAACGCCACAGAGTCCACCGCCCACCTGCGCCGGAGCTCTGGGCGGGAGGACGGGCAGACGGCCATGCCAACCTTTCATTACTAGTTCCCGGCCATTAGTCCCGTAAGTTTAGTGCACGCGAATCAGCGCTGTCCTTCAGCAGGTATCTCCTACCAGCAGTAGACTTCCTCTTTGGAACAAGCTCTAAGCTCCCAACTGCTCCCCCAACAAGCGTGCAAGTGCAGCGTAAGGAGTGATGAAACGACGGCTCTCCCGGCCGCAAGAACTGCCCTCCGAGCTCGGCAGCGAGTATCAAAATCCCTGCCAGTCACGTCATTCGTTATTCAAAGTTTTCACCTTAACGAACTCTCCGTGACCATTGTAACCAGTTCTATGGCTATCATTTCATCACATTATGGACATTTCACAGGTCTTTATATTTCTTGTGAGGTCGAAACCTAACACTACGATGGCATGGGTAATCGATATCGTTTCTTTTTTAAGTTTGCAGCCCATCTCTAGAAGTAGTTACTAACTTGAAATTCCATTGTTTGAAGTACTACATCGTGAATTGAACGCGTAAATAAGTAAATTAGTTAGAAACGTTCAACCTTTTAGTCTAATTTGTAAAATTCGATTGATTCATAGATGTCATAAACACGCAAAACTAAAAATTTGTGTTTAATGAGCAGCAGACACCTCGAAATAATAGTTTGCTTATGATTTGTGCATTTGGAGTTCCTTTCCGAGCTCATGAGTGGTGGGGGAGGAGGCGACGTAGCGCCGAGTGCGGCCCTTTACCAGACCCTCAAAGGGCTCTCCTTCCCTGGGACGAGCGAAGGGCGGCCGAATCAAAGCCACAAAACGACTCAATCAGCCTCCTTTCATTTACTCTTAGCCAAGGAAGAGAGTCTACTAACGCACACTAGCAAGCTCAATACTTAGTATTTAACGTGGTTGAGAGAATATGAAGTAAACGTTTATTTTCTCTATTTCGAAATAGGATAATAAATATATGCCCAAGTCCCGATGCTAAAAAACTTAACACTTTACCACTTAGGAAGATGAGTACTCCAAACGGGTAACGTCATATGAAAAGATTCCCAATAAGGTGTAAGAAAATAAAAATATATTTTCCATCCGTTCACTATTACATTTAAATTCTTCGTAATCTCATTATTAATTGTTTCTTTGAAAGTAACCACACTATTGGCTGCTTTGGTTGCTACAAACATTTTCTAAAATTATTTAATTGAGCACTTGATTGAGCCAAATCATTCCGAAAATATTACTTTTGCGTGTGTGTAGTTTAAAATCGAGTAGTTTTCACGATCGAAGGGGCACACGGGCAGATGGACACGCGCTCAGGTAGTGCGTTACGTGACAGCAACCGCTCTTCCCAGAGAACGTTTCTTCGGTGAAAAAGTACATTGAAGTTACTTGCGTTCATGACCTCTCAGAAGTCTGACGTAGAAACGTAACGATATTACACGATTTACCTATTTACATACTACGCAAATTAATAAAGTCGTTTAATAAAAAAATACTAATTTTATCCGCATTAATATTAAGAAAACTACGTTAAAATATTAGGAAAACAAAATTAGTATTCTTCTTTGGACTTGGGGCACTCGTACTCCCCCAGAAGCCCAACAGGGTAACTGGGGGCCCTTCCTTCGCACAAAGGGACGGAGGGAAGCTGGTAACAGCGTGCCCTGGCCTGCCCTCTGCCGGCTGAAGGTTTAAACTGCGCATAACGCAATTGGGGAACCTCCAATTGCAGCGCCTCCTAACTCCCCTGCCCCCCCCCCCCCCTACGCGCAGTCAATTGGGCATGCAGCGGCGTCTGTCTGCCGCCGCTCGCCACGCGCCAACTCCGATGGCGTGCTCTGAAAATGGCCGGCCGTCGCTGGCGCCAACTTCTTGGCGCCACGTTTCCCCACGAAGAACGAGGAACTCACAGAGCCAACCAGGACGAGTTCTCTGCTTTCTTCCTCTTTTTGAGTTCTTTCTTAGAAGAGGAGGGTGTCCGTATGTGCTACGTGAATCTCAATGTCTGTAAGCTGAATGTCAATAGTAGTTGCCTTGATGAAGCCCAGCGAAGGGACAGGACTAAGAAACGTGTTTCATCGAGGGAGAAGCTGATAAGTACAGATGCTGCTTTTTATTTTCACAGAGCGTTTAATTTACAGCACACTCCAGATCATCTCGGCCCATTCCTAGGAAGAAAGTGGTTCCTGCAGTTTGTCCCATACGATGCCGTCTTAGCTTAGAATGTGGATTCACAGTAGTCGGATCATTTCTTCTATACAGAGAGCCACCTCATCTTTCATTCCTTTGTCTTCATGTATTATTATGCTGCTTTTTTATCTGCTTTAGAGACATTTTTGCTTTGCTGGTTACACTGCCTACTTTCTTGTAATCCGCGTTATCCCCATGTTCGTCATGAGGGGAAGCAGAACAGTCGGTTTTCTAGAATGTCGTTGTGAGAAAGGTCTGGAAGAGCCGCCAGGTGTTCCCCACTCGGAGATGACCTTCGCCTGCTCCTTTCCCCACAATTCCCCACGGAAGGCGAATAATAAGCTGCTCTCTGCCTGCAGGGTGCGCTGGGCTCATTACGCCACCACCGGGCCCCGCCCCGCCCCGCCTCGCGTCCGCGCCCGGCCCGCCTCCTTTCCTCGCAGGCGGCGCTCGTGGATTACGGGGGGCGCGACTGGTGGGCGAGTGAACAGGCGAGTTAAGTCTGGGGAGACCACTCGGGCTATACCATAGTAACGCCCACGAATGGAGTGCCAGAGAGAGTTTGTATAAAATACGAGAATGGGATATATTTCAGATATGCCAGAAAGGAGCTTGAAGAATTTGCTTGTTTGGCGAGGTCGGTTCGTCAGTAAAGGAGTATCTGAAAAAATACAGAAGTAGGACGAACATCGGCGTTCACAAGAGTGGGTTGTCGTGGAGCGATGAAATGAACTTACATAGACGAATTCACATGGACCAGTGAATCTAGCACATAGCGAGCAAACTAAAGATGTCAGGTACTAAAGAGATTCTGCAGCACACCACGCGGCGTGTTAATGACCTCCCTTTCACTTTGAAATGAAGGAATTGTTAGCTACTTCATTGAGCGAGTCGCGTTGTCCAGAGAGGAAAGACCAGGTGGCAAGGAAAGTAGCAAGCGAATAAAAAGACAGAAGACAGCGTTCAGAAGCAGGGAATAAGCAGTTGCAAGACAACCGGCGCAGAGTAAGTAGTATTGTTTCCTTCGAGAGATGGCAGTGATCACTTCCCGCTGGATGGAGAGATCCCTTTCCCCAACCAGGCCCAGCCGGCCACAGCGCGCCACCCCCACCCCCCAGCCGGTGTGGTGCATTGTGTGTAAGGGATAGGATAGGTAGATCGGGGAAACAATGGAAAGCTACCAATCAGAGCAGCGGGCGCTACAATTCTCCTCCAGACAGTGGCTGAATTCTACATAGCTATTTAACTAGTGTCGAAAATCCTGTCGACATCGGTACCCAAAAGGACGACTTATTTCAGAGGTCCTGTAGTAACATCAGTTTAAACCCTGAGCCACCTCTACTGGTTAGAGGCGCGTTAAAGAACGCGTAATAACGAGGAATAACGAGCAAGAGATTGCAGCAGGCCTGGCCAACCCAGATGGTCTCGTGGACCTCTTTGATGACGCGAAACGATATAGTGGGGCTGCACTTAAAGGAAACGTGCTTTTCAGAAAAGTAATACAAATTGAAAATGAATACGAAACTATTTGTTATACTATCATTCTCTCAAATGAGATTTAACGAAATAAGTCTTAATTAATGAGATACTTCATACTTTCTATTCACTTTTTTAAAATTTAAATGTGTTTGTTTGACTTTCCCCATCAAAGCTACTTTACTAATGTATAAGTTATCAACATCTAATGAAATCTTTTTAACTTTCATCTTCCAGAAAAATGTTTTCTGAATATTTAAAACAAAAGCACTTATAAATCTGTGAGCAAAATATCGTAAGCTGTAATCTTTTTCGGATGTGCAAGTATTAGAGTACTTTGTTTCGGCCCCGCGCGACAGCTCGGAAGGCGACTTGCGCGAGTGGGATGACGAGGAAGCGAGCGCTCAATTTTGGAGGCGCGGGAGGAGGTGGGGGAACAATGGTCCTTGTGGGCCAATGAGAGGCCACCCCAAGGGTGAAAGGGATGCCGAGACGTTGGATAGCCGTGAGGCCTGTGGGGGAGCGGGGGGAAGAGTGTGTGTGTACACAGCCAGGCAAGGAAGTGAGTGGGAATGCCAGTGAACTGGTAATGCGAGTGGGCAAACGAGAAGGCAAATGATAAGTTTGTAAATAAATGAGGAGAGAAATTACCAAGGTATATGTGAGTCAGTGAGTCTTGTGGAATGGCCGAGTTGTGAACAGACAGGAAAGCGAGCAACCAGGCGAGATTACAGGCGTCCCCGATGGCTGATGATGACAGTTGGCGATCGTGTAGGCGTGCGAGGTGAGATGCGGGGAAGTGGACGAGGAGAGAGGCTGATGGCTGAGGCGGACCGGGAAGGTGGTGAAGGGGCGAGTGAGTTGAAGCAAGAGGGCGGGCAAGAGTCTCCTGGCGTCGGGAGCGACGGGCGAGCGGGAGATAAGGCGGGAGGGGCGGGGAGTTGGTTCCTTTCAGACTTTTCTGCTCCTTTGTGGCGGAGGCGTCGATGTGACGCGTTGATTCGAATTTCCTCCGCGGCAGCGCTTTGTTCGCCGCCCCCTGCGATTGGGCAAATGAGGAGCTGTCTCCGGGGAAGTTCCTCGTGAGGCGACTGGTCGCTCTCTCCCGGCTGTCAGGCCACCGCCTCTCGGCGGAAGCAACGTTTCACCACTCCACAGCGCCCTCAGTCGCTATTCACGCACATTGAGGACGCGAATTGCGAATTTTTACTACTTCATACAAACGTCAAACATCACTTGGCACAACATGGCTCGACCAAAGGCCTCGCCATTGTGAAGCCAACTCTACATTTCTAATGCGTCGATCCCGGACATTAACTACTGAATGGCTCCTCACCGCGGAAAGAACATGAGGGACGATGGGAAAATTATCAAGAGGGAAAGCCGATCTTTAGAACACAAATGCTCCCCAACCTATAGGTCCTATTAGACAAATTCACACAAATAGACAAAGATATAATAATTTATATCAAGAATGTGCCACATTGTTTTTCCTTACAGCTCCCTTGAGCTTCATTCTGTGCGAAGGAAAATCCAAGTTAATTAGGCGCTTCATTGCCACGTCTTACGAAGTTGCCTTTACAGAGGTGGAAGAAAAAAACGCTCCCCAACTACTTGTGGTTGTGATGTTCATGGGAAACGGCGATAATATCTCTGTGCGTGACGCTTGACAGATAAGTGTTCAATACAAATTGCAATTTATCCATTCGGGTTGTGAGTATTACGTGATAGGAGTGCTTATAGTTCTTTTTCGTTGTGTAACATCGACAATTGTTATGTGAAATCAAATTATACTTGGTGCTTCAACGTCTCTTAGCAAAAGCTGGCGTAGCAAGTCGCGATTCGTTTAACTGAATCATTCTGGCGCGTTAACTACTGTGGTTATTAGTTGTGGGTGCAGTGGATGACACAGTCGGGCGGTGGTGGTTTTCCTCATTCGCGGAAACGTCAAATCCGGCACTTTGTGGGTGCTTGGTTACTGAATCCGGGCACGTCAACTGCTAAGGTCATTAGTTCCGTAAGTGTAAGGCCTGTTTTCTATCGCGGGAGGTTACGGCGATCTTACCCCGCCGTTCTACTGTCGGATAACGGGGTTTCTCCCAACCAGGTATCTCCCACCAGCGAGACACCGCCCCAGCCGGGAGAAACTTTAAACTCCCGACCGCTCTCCACGCATGTCTCTTAGTGAATGACGTGTAAGTGGTAAGGATGGGACAAGGAAGAGGAAGGAAATATCGCGCACGGTCATTAGCCTATTAGTTAGGATTCACTTAGTGTTAAGAGGAGAAACCACGTAAAATTGTCCCCGTCGAGTCAACAATCCTGGCCCCGTCGGGAGTCGAGCCTGAACCTCCTGCTCCTCCCTGAGCCACCTCTCCGTTCAAATCCGGCGCCTTGCCTCCAAGATGTGACGTATATACAGGCTGGTATCAAAGGACAAATGAATATAACAAAGGATAGCAAACCACTTTCTTTTTCCAAAGAATGGTTCGCAAAAAGTGGAAAGTCACATAATTAGGTAAATAACTAAAGCGGCAATTGCGTGGTTGTCTCCGCTGGCGCCGCGCGCAATCGCCCGCAGCGTCTTCGCGATGAGGAGGCCGTGGCAGGGTGCGTTCGGGAATTCCACACTTTGCTCCGACGGGCATTGTGGCTGCAGTGGGGCTCGCTCGCGCTTTCACAGAGGTTGACGCCTGGGTGTATTGTGGGCATTAGCGAATACGGAAGGAGGAAACACTTTATCAGATAGGTCATTCTTTCAACAGAAGTACAAGTGCTTTTTATATACTCGGAGGAAAGCAGAATTGGGAAAATTATTGCCGGGCATTACGTTCGGAAAATTCTCTGATTGTCTGACAATAGATGTGACTAGAAGAGAGTATCTCTTGCCAGGGAATCTGAATCTAATAAATGTTGTTAATGATTGAATAGCTACCTTATTTTCTAAGCAAGTGCTAAAATAGCAATTAATGTAATGAAGCGGATTTAAATTTATTGAATGTTTCCAATCACACATAAGAAGTTGATATCCTTTCTTGTCAAATTAGTCTATTATAGGCGGACAATGACTTGAAAGCAACCGAGAATAAATTGACAATTTGAATGAAAATTGTATTCTCTGTCGGAATTGTACTATTACATGACTATGCCATTCCAAACAATAATGGTAGCACACAACTACTTCGTCTTTATGCCACAATAGAAAACAGAGTCGCTCGTGAGCAGACTGGAGCGATGCGCTGGTTGAGATGGCTGATCGCTCTCCACACTCATCGCTTTGGATTCGAGATGTCGTTTGCGCAGGAAGACGAGAAAGGAAATTTGTTCATATGAAAGAAGAAAAAGAACCTCAGATTAGTGACATACGTTCGATAGAACGGAACAATTAATTACAGATTCAAAGTATTTTCATTACCAGTCATGTATAGTGACTAATTTCATTATATCATGTCATTCTAAACATACTAACTGTATCTTTAGTAAAATGTGCGTTGTTTTTTGCTTCCTCCATAAATGATCGATAATTACGTTTTTAATATTTACTCCAGGAGAGTGTTGTGCAAGTGCTGCTCACGGTGCCCAAGTGGGGCAGTTGCAGTCCATAAGCGACTGCGAACGGGAGCAGGGGGAGGGGCGAAGCTGCTGCGACGACGGCCGCTGAAGCACCTCGAGGCGGTCCACCCAACGCCCGACCTTGAGCTCGACGCACGCGGTGGACCAATCAGCCGAATCTTTTTAATTGCCAACTTAGGCATACTCTTGTCACGAGATTCATACGGCATACTATCTCCAGTAAAGAATTAAATGGAAGGAAAAACATAGTACTACGAAAGTTGCGTACACGCACACGTTTTGTTCCTAAAATATTAGTTTATCGAGAAATATTAGAAGAATGGGCTCAGAGAATTTTGAGATGTTTGAAGAAATGTGTAACATTCAATCAATGATTCACTAAAATTGTTTTGAAAGTAAATACGGCTAAGATTTTTGACCTACCATTTGTACGTTAAGTATAGCCAAACAAATATCTTAAAATTCTATACCCATGTTGAAATCAGAAGCCTAAAGTAAGAAAGTTGAAAGTAAGACAACAAAAGGAAACGAGGAGAACCGTAGAACGGAGACTAGTTCCTGTAAAAGAAATTTAATATTTTCTCAAGACGTAACGACGCATACAAATGAACTATTCTCGAATATCAAACGGATCAATCACCCGCTACGAGACAACTTCCACAAAGCTTCAAAAATAAATAAAACAGTTGGGGTCAAGGAGGGGAGGAATGTAAATTGCTGTGCGTTGGAAACGAGCCCCGCTGGCGGCGGCGGCCATCTCCTCGGGGCTCCGCTCTCAATGCTCTCTTTCGATGGCTCTAGTCATTTCGTGTACTGCATGTGTTTGCTCGGGGATGGCAGTGATGTTGCCCCGCTCAATGGCGAGGTCCGGCGCCGACCTACAGTCGGCTAGCGGGGTTTTCCACAACCAGGTATCTCCCCCGGCGGCCTCCCGGCGTGGAAGGGAGAGGAAGGGAAGGTCGTGCTGGTCGGAGCAGCCGGGCGCAGCGCGTGGCGCCCTGAGCCACTTCCGCTTCCCTCCTCCGCTGCGCGGGCAGGGAGTTCAACGCAGCTGTGAGCGCCACTTCGGTGAGTGCTACGCGCTGCGTACACAAGGTTCTCAACGACCACGCTGTTTGCGGTATCGTCCCTCAAGCTTTAGAACGAAGGTGTTGAAACCAGAGGCATTAGCATAAAACACACTCTTATGAAAAAATATCATGAAGATAATAACCGCAATCATTTTGGACTTATTGTGTTGGTAGGAAATTGGTTTACAAGGTTATAAGCTTAAAACTTTATTTTTGGGCAAGATAACTCTCATTGCAAAGTTTTACTGAAATAAAATAGTATTCTCTCTTTCATCTCTTTCTGAAGAGTGACACATTCTACAATGACGGGCCTGGCTGAGGATCTCCAAAAAATACAGCGAGCTCAACAGTCAGAGAAGGAGACTTATCAGAAACATTGCCCAAAGGGCAAGACTTGAAAGCGAGATTTTCGGTTTCTTTGAACTTCGAAATGAATTATCACCATTACGCTGAAACGAATAGGAAGAAGCATGAGACGGAAATAGATTGATGTTACAACACAACATACTTTCCCGCATGGCCTATCTCGCATTATTTGATACCTAGAAGGGGAAAACCCTCGCAAATCGTCGGGGAAGTGGGCGCCGGTCGCACTGTCCAGGGGAAGAACCGCTTTGACATCGAGGAAGAAAGCGCATAGACAAGTACGCCCAGTTTCATTTACAAAATTTACAAATGCATCGAACACACTTTCCGGTATCTTCCGTCCGCCAGCCGCGATCGCACCATCCTGTGAGTTCACCACATCTGCTTGGAGGCTTCCAGCCCACTTCAGGTGCACGCTTCTACCGCGCCACGCATTGCGCGAATACGCACTACCCTGGGCGCGAACAAGAAGAAACCCGCTGGCATGAACGAGTCGGCCAATTTATACACGCCGCCTTGTTCCCATGTGACCACCCGTGAACCTGGGAGGGAGCTCTACAGTCACATGGCACTTACTGCAATAAAATCCGCGTCTACCTGTCTCTAAAAATATCTACCACCCCCAACGCCGTGGCTGCTGTGAGCGACCGCCAACGTGACGCTCCACAGCGCTACCTCCCGCGTTCGCTCCAAGAAGGTGAGCGGCGATGCGGAAGCCGCTGTGTGCTCCCGCCCGTCTGTCCCTCGCGGAGGAATTTAATAACGCGCTGCGCCTCGCCTCTCCCCACGAGATGCTGCAGGCATCTCCACGCACACACACACTCAGTGCTGGATATCTGCATTTCAGCTGCTCCGCATACGACCAAACACAAGCATTCCACCCGGCGTGCGCTAAAATGTTGATTGACAGTGTCCGCGAGAGGCGCTCGCTCCGCGAAGGCAGTCGCAGAGGACAGCAAAAGGGGGAGGCGAGCGAATGCAGAGCACACGCCCTTCACTCGTGCGGGTGGCTACTCGGACACATAAAGCCCAGGGCGCTCTTGATGGCGAGGAGGAACCTCTTAGAGTTTGACTAGAAGTCCGCATTCACCATGGAGTTGGTAGAGCAGCCATGACAAAGTAGTGGGCTAGGTAACTAGCGCACCAATTCGCGGGATCTCCATCCAGAGCAACTTGCGCGACATTTAAAAGTTATACAATTTGCTCCGGTGTGGCGGGAATCACTGGATTCCTGGCCCATTAATATCTTTTGGAGAAGTCACTGCCCGAAATTTATCGATGCTATTTTCCGTTTCCTCTACGAAAGTAAAGAAATGATCAATTAAAATTAGATACAACATCAATCAAGATTTCCAATTGTCATTTGAGAGTAAAACTAACAATATTGCATTGAAAATAACAGTTTTGTAATCAAGTTTCGTTAAGGATGCAATACTTTCATTAACTTCCTCTGATCAGTTTAGAAATATTCTTGGCTGTAAACGAAACTGGTTAACTTGTTCATACTTATTAATTTATTTCAACTTATTGCTATTGGCGGAGGTGGTGTAAGCAGCGGACTGTAGGTTGAGAGATGAATAATTTAATTTTACACCAATTCTCCGTCACTGCTCCCGTAGCTCTGAAGGACCACCATAGACTAAAACCTATGGAACTTGTTTCTAGCTGGAAAGCTCGTTGAGTGGGAATTAGTTACCATTACACAGAATGAAACACAAGTAATGTAATTTAAGATGTATAATTAAACTGATTTAATAATTACAGGTTAAACATGAACTCACTATGCTGCATGTAAGTATACTTTATTGAATTCAATAGCGAAGAAACCAGTTGAAGGTTGGCAATTAGTGCCATGCTTGATAAACATATGAATAATGGGTTAATGCAATTACATAATTAAACTGTATGGGGTTTCCGTAAATACAGTCATGCAGTGCTGAAATAGAAAATACAGTTCACGTGGTCTGGTGGATCTGGCAGCTGATGGCGTTCCTGGCTGGACGCACACAGCGCCTCATTGCAGCTGCAATGCTCGAGAAGGGCATTACGTAGCAGGGGCAGCAACGTATAGTCTTACACTCGCGTATTTGCGATTACGTGTAATCAGCTTCAATGAAGATGTTTGGCAATGTATAGAATGTATGTAATGCCTTGTGCTATAACACAACACGATCAACAGAAAGTGCACAATTAACTTGCTGCACAGAAGTTACACACGCATACCCGGTGCATATTGCGAAAGTAACCAGAGAAATGAGCTCGTTGCTGGAGCCACACGAAGTGCACTCGGCCCGGCATAACTACGAACCGATTGGAGTTAGACCTTCCATTGGCGCATCATTATGCACTGCGATGTGTAGGCAATGAGCCGCTGCTGGCGAACAACCGAAGTGCAGCCGGCCAAGACTCGTCGCGAATGTTTTGAAGTCGTAACCAATGAGATCAGCCGTTTCAAATTATTATAATAGAAAGATTACGACAATGGCCGCTTTAGCTCGAGCGCATACCCTTTCTGAACTCGGAGAAGAAATGAGAGCGGAGAGGGTTTGACAGACCTGACTTTCGCAGCCCCCCCCCCCCCAAGGAAGGGGCTGCGCACACGCGCTGCTGCCGGACCAACTTGGACCACGTTGGGGGCGTGGTCGCTCATTCGCTGCCTTTCAGACGTGTCCAAATTATGCTTGGGCTGTTTTACTCCCTGAAATTTTTGTCACTTCGCCATTTGGAGATTTTTCACTTTTTCTCCAATGCATGAACTCGTATACATAGCTAGAAGACAAGGGGAGAATTCTTTACAACTTCTTTTGGAAGAAATATTATTTAAATGCATAATTATGTCAGTAAATTTTAGCCTATTGCCAGATTTATTAAAACCGTAATGAAAATAAAGAAGGAGGGCTGTTTGAAATTTGGTATTTATAGTCTGTTCGTTTAAAATCGTTAGATGACTTCGTCACAAGCTTACCTTACACAAAATGCGAATTCTCATGCGCTACTCAACATAACTTGCGTATTCTTATAATATTCTTTTTTGTGGCGAAAACTATCCGTAACCTTTAAGGGCACGCATTCAAACCCTCCAGCCCCTCCAGGTACTGGTCTGACCCTCTGTTCCGAGGGGGGAAATGGCGTTGTCATGCCATCGTGCTGTATTTCTAGCTTCATGGTGAGAACGCGATTTACGTTTTCTTTCGTTACAAGCACTCTCACCAGCAAGGTGACACCGCGGAGAGATTTTTAATGGCGCACTGTACGTGTATGTAGCGAAATATATATTAAAACGGAATTGTGGATTCTGCACTTGCCACCATCCACAGGGAGTGGAGACACGTGGGAGAGTTGAGTCTCCAAGAATTTAATACAAGGTTAAAAAGACATCTTTAGAGTTCGGCTCAAGAAAACTGATTGAGACCGAAAGCAAAAACGGAGTTTCAAAGCCTCGGGAAACACGGGCTTTGAGTTACGGACAGTACAGCATACGGGGATACCTTAATTTTTCTTGGAATCCTATTTTTCGATCTTTTGCTAAGGGTTTAAGTTTGAGAGATGCAAAAAGTAACACAGTGACAGTGATATGGAGTAATACAGCGATTGCATTCAAATGCAAAGAGTTAGTGCAGCAGAGACATTCATTATCTCTTAGTTTCAGACGAGCTTAAGTCAGGTTCCGTGCGTAGGAAAGCTTTTAAAATTATTTCTGGGAAAAAAGTGTTTTTTTTCGATCACATTGGAGGATTTGGTGCATCACTATTATGAGCGCAGCCTCCAACATTGTGAACTTCATTTTCCATACTGCAGTCATGAAAAGGAAGTAAACTAAAACGTGTTTCTCATGCACGTTATTAGGTAAATTATTATTGTATGGTCATTAGTCAGCAAAATTAACACCATACAATGAAGGTTGTTCAAAATACTCCTTTTGAAAACAGTTCATTCACATTTTATTTCGCCTCTTACATTACATACTTTGAAATCATTCAGATATCTTCATAATATTGATGCAAAAGCTTTAAAATTCCAAAATAATAATACTTCGGGATAACACTTATCTACGTACATAGATCAGTTTCACAACGCTACGAATTCCAATTTATTTTAAAACGTTCATCCCTTGGATTATATGAATTTTATATTTTAAACGATTGGTTCTAGCATGAATAAAAAGTAACAGGAATGAGGTTTTTGCGAGAACGTCAGTAAATGGTGAAATAAAATTTTGAATAAATACGAGTTGATGGGCAATAATAAATTAAGCGTTGGCATGCTCTTGCTTTTGCCTGAAATTGTGGGAAAGAAGATAGCTATGACTTGCACGGTAGGCCTTGCCTAAGTGTAGATATCTCAGTGTCGTGCAGTTGGATTTTTGCATCAGGCCCTTTGGCTCGTCTCTTAGGGCGGGAGTGGTGGGGTGCCACGATTTGCATCATCTACTTCCTTTTCTGAATTTCTCAATGGTCAAAAACAATCAGCATAACTTAAAACCGCATTAAAACAACAAACCGGTGAATTTCTTTTTTCTTTTCGCTTTCCATTCAGTGTATCCAACTACTGAGCAGAAACAAGGCAGAGAAAAACTGTTTACTCTTAAAACTTGTATTAGGAGGCAAAGAGCGAGGCAATGCGTCGAGGATATAGCTGTTAATCGTATAAAATAGACATTTGAAACAAGTACATTTGTGGATAATCAGTTGATTTTAAATTAATCGTCATCGTCATCATCATCCTAAAGACCAAAAGTGCCTTGTCGCTGCCGCCATGCCATTCTGTCCTCCGCTGTCCTTTTCATACCTGCATAGTTTTGAATTGTAATTGTGTTTGCAGTTGTTCCAAAATTTTTATTTTAGGTCCCCTCTTCCTCTTTTTCAAACTATTTTTCATTAGGAAATCGTATTGTAACGTCGTGTGTAGGGATCTACACCACAAGGAAACAGACACGAGTGAGTATATACAAGTTTTATTTACACACTGTACATATTTACATCCCTCACTCTAAGGCGGTTTGCCAGAGCTACCACTGCAGCCCTCCTCTCCCTACGTGCGCCTTGCGGCGACGCCTACGACCAGCCTGCAAGGCCGCGTCGCAGATAGGCACCTGGTGTGCCCCGGCAGATTGACGATCTGCCCGAATGTGTTTGAAGAACACATCACCCTGTCCGAACTCGTCGAACACCCACGTGCCCTCGGCACTCCGCACCAGCCTGGGCGGACAAAGTTTTTGTGGTCTAGCCACGAGGAAACCAAAATCGTTACCCACCCGCGCCGTCTCGCCACGGCGTCTTTATAGGTCCAGGTCACCTGACCTCCTACGTCACTACTCCCCACCCCCGCGCGGTGGAAAGCCTTTCCCTGGCGCTGCCTGGCCCGCGGACCATTTCCTGTCGGGAAAGTCCCGTCTTTGTTTGGGCGTCTATCTTTAGATCCCCCAGCCCTCTACCTTGCACTCGGCTGCTGCCAAGCCGTGACGCTACAGTATTTATGAATTCTTAATGCCTTAAAAATGTGTTCAAAGGATTTTGCTTTCCTGTTGCAAATTGTTTTAATAGGGATCTAATCTCTTTCACTTCGTCTAAAGTTATATTTTGAAATTCTTTCAGTTCAGGAATTCTTCAGTACTTTTCGCCACAACTACATCTCGAAGGTTCTAAACGACTCCTGTACGTTTTAAAGCTTTCGTCCTTCACATCCGTATAATAGGACACTCCAGATATACCTTTTTAGAAATTTCTTTCTAATATTTAAATTTAAGTTGGTATTTGTGAGCAAATTTATTTTATTTAGGAACGACTTCTTTAATAGTGTTTGCAATACGCTTTCTTATTTCTGTTATTGTCCTCTGTGAAAGTGCATCCGAAATAGCACAAGTTGTGTACATGTTCTATTTCTGTTGTATCTAACTATTTCATTTGATGTGTATTTTTCTTTTTCTCAAATATTATGATTTTAGATTTTTTATGTTAATTTTGATGAGGTATCTGCAGAATTCTTGCAAGGCTATTTGTAATATTTGTAAATCTTTTCTTCAACTACCTAATATTGCTATATCATTTGCATATCTTAAACAGTGTATAAAAACATGCAATGCAAAATGGGGTGAACAATTGTGTTTAATTCTGTCGTGGAAATGGAAATGTATTTACAATTAACACTTGAAGGTCTCTAATCATTAAAGTGATGTAAAAAGTTAACTGCCCTTTACGTAAATATCGTGCTGAATGGAACGTATTTATTTTATGTTTCTACAGGTTAGTTCGCTTTTCGAGTGGAATCATTTCCCTCCAAGCCCCGTCCCTGCCGCCGTGCTACCGCTCGCGCGCGCCGTAGCGACTATCGACCTGCGATCGAGAGGCCGGATGATGCACCGTAATTGAGCCCCCAACCCCCGGGGCCTCTGCGGAAGCCCGAGCTCTTTATGCGTAATGTTATTCCTAGGCGGATATATCAACTTACGTTTCGGGTCCGACGGAGGTAATCGGAATTCTACTGCAGTGGCGTGGAACGGGCGATCCGCTCTATGCACACAAACCGCACAGGATAGGAATTGAAGAATAAAATATTGTCAGGCAGATCAATGCTGGATCACAGAAGAATATTTTGTGAAGGGAAACAATAAGCTGTTATTAATTCCAGTCTCATTCATCACGAAAATGGGCTGTATATGACTGGTTTGGTGAAAATAAATTATAATTCTATTTATGTAGAGACAATAATATTGGAAAATATATGGACCTGATCCTTTTGTTTCGGGAACGTTTGAAGGAAATCATTTGGTTATTTTGATGTTTTATATCGCATTTAATTACTCAATTTATAAAAATCATCAAAATATATTACGACTTCTAGTGTTTGAAAACACTCCTACGTTCGTGCGTACGGCGTATAAGCGAACATCCGGAATGAAGGCAGGGAAGGATTCTGTAAAAGCAGTTCTCATAAAAGTGAATAAAGGTTCAGACACTACTGAAAATATATTTTCTGTTCGTAACAGTAAAAAAGTGAACGAAGTAAGTTGACCTTCCATGTAACGCACCTTTGTCCACTGCTGTTTGCAAAGCAAGGAACAGTGGACATTTTCACGAGACTGGAAGTAGAATCCGTCCAAGCAACTGCGCCTGCTGCACGTATCTCCGCAGCATCTCTGGCCACCAGAGGGCGCAGTTGGGGGCGGAGGGCGGTGAGAGCCGTTTACTAAGTAGCCATCGCCCTTTGCCCTGAAATACTCGCTCCCTAAAAATTTGGCGCGCGCGAGAGGGCGTCGGAAATATCGCCAATATTTCACGCCTAATGACGACAATTGCGCAGCCCCGGCCAGGTGGACGAGAGTGGGCAGCAGGGCCGAGCTGGGTGGGGTGTGTGCTTAATGGTAGCCACGCCAAGGGAACCAAACGGGCGGGTTGGGGAGTGATACGTGTAGGGCAGAGGCTAGTCACTGAAGGTGCGGAGCTGGGGCAGGGTGGATTTGGTCCGGGGCGGAGCAGCGGCGGGGCAAGGGGCGGGGCACGGCTGTCTAAGTGGAACTGGTCGGGCCGTGTCCTGTCCTGTCGTTTCGAGTCGAGTCGAGTCGAGACAGGGCCTGGTGGAGCTGGCCGGGCAGAGAGAGAAGAAGGCGAGGCCCCACCCGGATAAATTTCGCTTTCCAGAGGGCGCCCCTGCGCGCATACCCTCGCTGAACATTTTCTCTAAAGCCGCTCCAAATGTCTCAATGAAAATATTATTTTAGGGCGAGGTTTTACTTTTCCGTAATATTCTCAAAGTCAGACTTCAATTCTATTATTTGACGACCGAAAAATTGAGAAAATATTAAAATGTGGTATTTAGGGTCCGACAGATACTAGCAGGAAGGAAGTTGGGCCAATTCAAGACAAAATAAGCCAAAACTAAATATATTAGGACACTAACTAGCTCGAGAAAGCATGTGCCATTTTGTTGCACCACTAGTTTTGTTTTGAAAATTAGCACGTCCGAAGTTACCATAAGTTTTCTGCAATTCATGTCATTCTGTGTATGAAATGTTACATAAACGGTAGATCAAATACACTTATTTGTAAAAAATGATTTCACAAAGTTCATTTTTTACGTCTGAAATGGAAATCTCTATTTCCACCGTAACAGTCAATTTTCGAAGCGAACCTTTGTGTGTTGCAGCAGTGTGATTCGACACATGGAGTCAGAGGATGAATAAAACAACGTTGTTAAACTAAGCGCCGGGGAATAAAAAATAAGGTATTTGTCTTGAGTCCTATAAAATGGCGGAAACAATAATTCGATTCATCTCGTAGGAGTCGAAACACCGAATTGTATTTTCCATGTTTAGTTCAAACTTCGGCCATGACAGTGTGGAGCTTCACCCAGATGAATTTTGTTTGTTTCTCTTCTTTGATTATTACATTAATAATGACATTAACTAAGCGCTAAGGATTACCGTTAGAGGAACAGTTCTTTCAAATGGCTTTACAAATGGCCTCTTCACTTACAACGCAGTGGCTTTTTATGAATTTCTCTTCCTCGGAAACGAAGCTCCGAAGTACCAACCTCCGCCCGTGCACCCGGCGCCCGAGGCCCACAGTTCAGTGGCAACACTGCAATGGAGGAGAGGAGGGGGAATTTGTCCATTAGCACCAAGTGCCTAACTAATGACCAGCGAGTAATTGACGTTTGAAATGCTCAACGCGAAAACTGTTCACATTACGCGCAGTGACAAGCGGTGGGATAGTTTTACTTGGTAAATATGTTACTATCGAACCAAAGCCACGCGCTGTTTCTATCTAAACAAGCAAGCGTTTCATGTTGGGTTCGGGTAGCTGTAGTACCCCCACGTTGGTCTCACGCTTATATTCAATTCAAATTCAATTCAATGATTATTTATTTTACGAGGCGAGACTCAGGCCACCAGGTCTGCTGTTCCTTCTGACCACGCAAACGACGCCACGGACATTTCACCATCGAGTGGAGAAAGAAGGTATCATTTGGCAACGAAACAGGCGATTAAAATTCAGCTCAGAGGCTTCCTTTGGGCTTGAGGATATTTTGACATGCAGTAAATCTAATCCATGGGATACACGGCTTTACTTCCCCCCGGAGGAAGACATACAAGAATTTTTCACCATTTAAAATCCATGGCTTCGATTGGGTTTGAAACCTCGAAGTTGGATATAACCCCGAAGCCGCCATCACCAGATGGGACTGAAAGCCACGCACGCACAGACGACTCGGAGTGACGTGCTGGCCTTGTTTCGCTCGCAGCGACCGTGGCATCCGCACAGGATGAGAAGGGGAACATCTGAAAACGCGCTCCCCTCCCCTGCCCTCGCAGCGCTGCGGTACGGTACGGCGCCGGTATATTCCCAGAACGAGCGGCAGTTGTCGTAATTCCCGCGGGCTGAACGCGCTGTTTATATCACCGCTCGGCCCCCTGCACGCGCCACGGCCGCCTGGTGGCACTTCCCTATCTCCCCCACCAGCCCCCAACTCTCAACCCCTGCGTAGCGCTTCACCCCCCCCCCCCCGAGCCCTACAGCTTTGTTAATGCATCAGGGCGGGTCTTTCATAGTACACATACCTCTTATAAATACATGTTTTTTGCATAAAAGGAAAGTGTACTTACTATTAAGTGTAAAAGTTAGGTGTAAAATTATTATTATTAGGTGTGACTATTAGGTGTAAAATTAAGCAAAGTAGCTAGAAACACATTTAATATCAGATAGTTGTGAACGTAAAAATATATGCAATTTATTAGATGATATCATATTATCTAGTTATTTTTTTCAATAATGAATATTTAGCAAGTTTACAAAGAAAAGAGTATGTTTAAAAAACATGCATTAGTAAAGTATTTAAAAAGGAAATTTAAAAAGGAATGCTTGTTTTTTTATGTACATTTAGAATAAAATAAACCCCCAAAACAATGTAATGCAGTGCTTGTTTACCTTAAATGATTACCGCATTGTTGGTAACGTTCTCCAAAGCTGATACTTACCAACAAGTAGATATTTACATTGTTTCTATACAATAATTCCACTCCTGAGAAACAGCTAAGCGGCTAACTTGGCGCCGCACCTGGTCTCTCGTCCCGTAGCGAACAGCCACATCTCGCAGCTAGCGATAACCCCTGGCGGGTGACAAGTGCCTCCCATACCGCAATTCGGTTCAAACTCGAAGCAGCTTTTTTGAGGAAGCACGTGATTAACTTCCCATGAAGTCACCCGGCGGCCCGAGTCACCTCATTAACGCATTAGCCCATTAAAAATTTGGACCCGCCGCCGTGGTCGTCCCCCCGCTTTGACACCCCCGTTCCGACAGCGCGGCCCGGCCCGCCCCCTCCGAGCGTGGCAGCCGCCAACGACCACCCCTCCCTTCGCCGGACTCGCGACGTGTGAGGTCCGGCGGGCACGACCCGGCAATATCTAATGTGGGAAAAAGGGACGAAACAATGGAAATAGGCAACATACTACTACTGATACGTAATAAACAAATAATATATTTACATAGAAAGTCTAACGTGGAATCTGAAGAGATCATTGTTCTTTTTAATTAGTAGCCTACTTCGCTTACAATGAAAAAGAATGTCTGCATGCTGCCAGCGAAACGAAAATAGTTTCAGTTGCTCCGTGAGTTCCATCGTCGGCAAGTCTTCTAAATGACAAGGAGACCGTCATCTATTGTGCAGATCGCACAAGATTATCTTGCGAACACGCAAGGTCCCCGAATCGCCGAAAGGGCTGCGCGGGTGTTTGTGATCTGCTAGGAGATACAAACGACGGCACAACCACAGGTCGTCATCCATTTCCCTACCACACCCCCTAACGCCTTGGCCAAACAACTACACCCCTAGACATCTCCCTTCAAGGTTCCAAACACGATTTGTGGCTGTGTTGACAAACACCTTTGGTCAGACGATCATGATTTCCCGACACTAACAAATGTCGGGTTGTAACTCACGAATATATTATACGCAACTTTTATTAATATATCTCTCTCTATGTTGAATATTGAACTGGGATACTTTTGGATTTTTATTTTTGAAAGTGTTTTTCACAATAATGTAATAAACAATGGGGAAAATGTTATAACCAAAAGTAATACATGCATTTACGTCGTTTACCATCGTTACACTGGACATATAAATACTACCATTTACATTTCGTTCTTCAGCTATCAAAACATCGAGTATTTCCATTATAACAACATTTGTAGAAAGTAACATTGCCAACTCTCTGTAGTAAAGTAAGTAAATGATCATTTCACAATCACGTGCTCTTCATTTTTGAAATAAAATATCACGAAGAGCAAATTACATGCGCAAAGTGTCATTCCATTGCGCATTGCTTCATGATTCATACGTAATCTACGTAATTTCAGTTATTAATTTTATTCGATGGAAAAAACTGAACCATAGCTACTTAACCTACACTGGAAAAAATGTCGAGTCACACATCCGGTCAAATATTTTCATTTTGTTTTGTTTTCTCCCACGTCTTCTGTCGAATGGTCTAAACAAGTTCGCGAACACGAGTTTTCCTCAAATCGCTTTCCCGGTCGGAGAACACGCTAGCGTCAGTGCTCACATCCCGGGGTGAGAAATTTCGCGAACGATACCCTCGCTATTTCATTTTTTCTAGGACGTGGGTTCGTAGTTGAGTGAATCCTGATCATTTGTGCCCATAAGTCAGTAGCTTTTGCGGTTTTGTTGAACCTGTGAAGGCGAATGCTGTTTTCTAAAGCGCTACCAAGGCTGATAAAATGGGGTGTGAATTACTCAGGGTACAGTCAAAATAGAGACACGCCAACTGACCACATTGCCTTCTAGATACAACCCCACTGAAGCACCAAATCGGGCAGGTCAAAAGAAAAGGGTCCGTAGGCATAGCCAGGAAGCGCTGTAATCAGAGCCGTCGAAGCCTGATGGGTTCACAAGCGCCTTCTAAGCAGCAGCTCGCCGCGGGGTTATTCCTCGCAATTCTTTTATTAATTGATGGCCACTTCAATCGCTCTTGGGAAGTTCCCGGTGCGGGGAGAGCGGCTGGTGGAAGAGGGGCAGGTGAAGGCCACCGAGAAAACCAGCGGGGCAGAGCAGTGCAGCGCTTTATTTCTGTCGCCTGCTGTGCTTCCACGCCCTCTTCGAAGACGCACTCAAAACCGAATTGAAAACAAGACGTTAAAAGCAAAACAATGAGATTAACTCAGTTCCGTGTTGGCAATATTATAATAAAAATAGAATAAGCAAGTCCATGTGGTCAACTACTGCTGACTTTTGAGGGCGAAAAAATCCTTCGTACGCCTTCCTTCGGAGGGGAAGTATAGCCGGCTGTCCCATGTTAGTAGATTTACTTGCATGTAAAAGATCCTCAAGCCTCTTAGCTAAATTCAAATCGCCAGTTTCTCGCCAAGAAATACCTCCTTTCTCTGCTAGTTGGTGAAAGGAGCGCAATTTGCGTGGCCAGACGGAAGACCGGGCCTGATGGCCCGAGTCTCGCCACGTAAAATAAGGCATTAATTCAATTCAACTACGTTCATAAAAAGTGTTTAAACAATGTTCAAAAGTCACGATAAAGCAGCTACAATCGGTGTCCATAACGACATAAACATTTTCATTCAAAGGATAAAATTACTTCAATGTGCCAAGTGGTGTCTCTACCTGCGGGGAAAAGATCCTGAAATATAAGGCAGCAACCAACCAGAAGACTTCAAGAAAAGAAAGCCGTAAGTCATGATTTTGAAACAAGAGTTCTTTATAAGGAATTTAAATTGTATTGTTAATGACATTTTAATTATCAATTTCGCTTGTCGCAAGTTGTGCAGTGGCGCATTCGCGGCTAGGCTCCGCCCGAAGGCTCGCTCCGCCGCCGTTGGGAGGCAGCACCGTACGCGAGAGCAGCGCGAGGGCCAACTGCCCGCTAACCGGGATTTATCTGCGCCCCCCCCCCTCCGCGCCGAATTATGAGCGCGCGCGGGATTGGGGCCGATGGTTTTTTCGCGTCGCGCGGCCAGAGAGTTAGTGCGGAGAGAGAGAGTTAGGGGCGACGGGGGCGGGGTGTGGGGCGGGAGGGGCGAGGCTCAGCGCTGCGAGCGAAGCGACGCAGGTCGTGGTGGGTGGTGAGCGGGGCAGAACCGGCGCGGGACAGCTAGGGCGGTGACGTGAACGAGGACGGGGCGTGTGTGGAGGGCGCGAAGGCAAAGGGGTGGATAAAGAACGGTGTGCTGATTGGTTGGTTCGCTGTTGGTGAGGTCGCGAGAGGTGGCGGTGGCGCAGCCCCTCACGTCGGTTAGCGAGGTTTTCCCCAGCCAGGAAAAGCTCGAGGCCTCCGATTGGTCTCCCAACATGTGTCGTAGTGTAGAGCATGTGCGTGTGTGTAACTAAGGGGTCGAATACGACAAGAATGAGGTGGGAAAGATGGCACGCGCTCCGTGGCCCCTTTGTGAGGCAGTGCAGTGACACCCTGGGGTGTGGGTAAAGGCGGGAGGGACCGGGAGGGGTGAGTGATGAGGGAAAAGGCGTATTCTGCAGTTATTCCGCGGAGCGCCGCTTCTCTTTGCGGAGAAGCGCTTTCCAATGGGACTCTAGAGTACATCCCTTTGCTCTCTACGGAAAGGAACTGCTGCTTCGTTTCTTCCGCACAATTTCTAGGCGGCAACTAATATTCCACTCTCGATGGCACTAGATTTCCCATTTAAAGACTGACATCGGTCAACGTAGCTCCTCCACTGGAGTTGATACTACAAGTCGTGCTCTCAGGAAGGTCTGCTGCGTCTTGCATTAAAGTTAAAAATTAGATTGCTGCCACCCCATACGTAAAATGTTGGATGAAGGTTGGCGGTAAGTGGAAGCGTGCTGTGGGGGACGGAGCGATTGCAAATGCATGACGGAGTGCGTCCATGGGGCTGCCAGGCGAATACCGAGAGGCCTCGATTTCAATCCCGCGCCCAAGTTGCTGCGGCAGCGCCGGCGGAGGCGATCAAGAAAGCACAGATGCTCTGGAGATGAGACGCGGGCGGGGGGGGGGCGAAAGGAGGCAGAGTGCAGTGGGCTGTCCGGGCGCGTAGGCGAGGGGTGGCGTGCATGCGTGGCGTCGTTGCAATCTGCCGGCGGGAATGGGGAGAGGCTCTTGAGGCTGCGAGATCAAAGAGCAACCTTCCTTATCCCCCCCCCCCCTCTGCAGGAACCTGAGAATCGGCGAGCGCTGCTCCTCCTCTGCTTTCTAACGCCATCAGCCCTTCCCAGGCCCACGACCCCACGTCCTCCCCATCCACGCACTACCATTCCTGCAGGGGAATAATCATGCAGATTACGCGTGCTTCTCATCCTCGTTAATGGGCGATTGAGTTAAAACTCCACGACAGAAATATTCTAAATCTCAGCAAGTATTTGACATTGTTCACTGATTTGCTTCTCTTACTAAGTTCTGAAACTTTTAGCACCATATTTATAAAACGGTTCCTTAAAATCTGTGGGTATGGACAGCTGGAGGGAGAAGGAAGGAACTCAGTTCTTCCGCTGAAACCACTCCGCCTCATCCGAACTTTTCTTCGAGCCATGTGATTAGTTCACATAAGCTTGCTAGGCGCCGTAAGTAAGAAAAAAACAGTTCTTTTTATTTATAATCTATAATGTTTTGTACATAACTGTGATTTATTGTTTCATTTAGTCATTACAAGTCGGCAACGTTTTGGATAACAAATTTTAGCTAACTTAAGGCCACTTATTAAGTAGAGCTGTAACAATCGTAAAACAAGAATAAAAAATATTTAAAATATATACATCAACAAATGGCTATGAAAAGTGTGCATATTCAGTTATAAACAAGAGAATGAATGGATTTTATTAATAGGAACAAAGACATGAAGAAGAAGAAGAAGAAGAAGAAGAAGAAGAAGAAGAAGAAGAAGAAGAAGGCTCTGGGAAACGGAGCCTGCCAGGGCTTTGCTCGTCACGCGCGCATCTTTGAGTAGTCGCTCTGGCGGCCGCCGGCTCCCCCCACGCCCCCTCGCGTGCAACTTTTATGCGCGGGCGAGCGGCGTTCGGGCATCGCTCATTTTTCAGGCGGAGGCGGATGGCGGAACCCTCCCTCGCCCTGCCCCAGGAGCCAGCAACTAATGCGCCTCCCCTATCCCAGTGCAAAACGGCCCTGGGGCGCGGGATGAGGGCTGGCGCGAACGACTGCTTCGCTATCGCAATGTATCGCCATCCACACGCCACCGGCCACGGATTGTTAATCACGCTACGCTCTGCAAACATTTCAATAGATGAAAGACTTTACGGATTTGTTCTAGATGGCCTGGATGCGCTATGGTTGTCAAGTTTCCTATCCTTAAAACATTGCATGCGATATGAGTCTGTCTTGGAAAAAATTGATTTAATTGTCCGAGATAACATTCAAGTCAGAATTCCAGCAGATATTTCAGAATCGCAGGGACAAAGTCTGCGACGCGTTGAGTAGAGTTTCTGTTCAGGGACACGTGAGTCAGCATAAACGTACAAAATCATTAACACACGTCTCTGTGCGACAGACATACGTATATACCCAGCGTACTATGCCCATAACTTTTACGCAAGTGCAAGCAATAAGTTGACAATGTTTTGCCGCGATCGGATGACCGGCACGGCAACGCATAAAATACAAATAAAGATTTTTAAATATTATATTAATATCTAACAAGGGTTTCCATACAACTTCGTTCGCGAAGGAGAAAAGTTAGGTCCCTAGCACTACAGTGTGAAGTACATAATAGTACCGCGTTAAAGTTAATAAATCTAGTGCCAAAAGACGAAACTATATTTGAAATTATTCGTTGCTATATTAGAAATGCTTAGTTTGACCTTGAATAGGCGTGCTCGTTTATGGCGTATTCCTTAGTGAGTACAAATATGTAGCTGCGTTGTAGGAGGCTGGGAAAGGGAGTGCTCGAAAGTACGGCCCCTAATTCGTTTTTCTACTACACCTTCACTGTTGATAATCCTACAATAATTTTCTTGTTAACAATCTAACCGTCAACTTGTGATTCAAGAGTTTGTTCTTCAAAAACTTCACCAAAATTAATATTCATTAAGAATTTTTTAAATTTTTTTAATAAATATACAAAATAATCGTTTGGAGAAATGAATTCAAATTCGGCCCCCCATGATAACCTCAAATTGAGATCTTTAGAATATCATACAAAACAATAACAATTTGGTTAGTCGCTATTTATTTGACCATATTGACCGCGACCTGAGGTTTCCTCTCTCTTTGGTCGACTGATTCCAGTAGCTCCTGCTGGCAAGCGAGGATAGTAATTTCGAACACATCCACGGTGAGAGAAGATGTTCAGTATGAAAGTCTCAATTCCAATATCATTAAATTCTTTTTGCCGCTGCATTTGATACTAAGAAAACACTTCAAGAATATGCCAAATGCTTGTGTTGATGGTATATTAATTTTTAGAAATTGTAGAAATTCATTTCTGTTAAATTTATGTAACAAGTTGAAAGAACATCATTGAACCAATGAATCTGTTATTAATTACACAATAACGTACGTCTCTAACACACTCTTCTTTATGGTATATTCTTTTGATTAGGACACTTTTATCCTCTGCTATACGTTGCCATGTACTAGTAGATAGCAGTATTTATAGGCACGAGTTTGTCGACTATGGCCATCTGACAGAGCCCCGAGCACCGAGGACGGACCTTTCAACACTCCGAGTCACTCCGCACCACTGGCGCACATCCAGTGCAGCGCTCACAGAAAGGAAAAAGAGAGCAGCGCGCCGCGGGATAAAACATTCATACGCGCGACTTCCGATGCGAATAACTTGCTCATTGATGAAGCATATCCCCGGGGAAGAGCAGTACATGGGCTCAGCCGAGCGGGAACAAAACTTTGGTTGCTCTTTGAATCATGCAATATTAATAGTTTAATTTTGTTTCTCGTGAATTACGCGATGCGGGTTTTTCATCACACCCGCGGAAACTACAGGCCACCAATGACTAGTGTTCCAATCCTCTTCACCAGTCCGTTCGTACCTGAAAAATCCACTTCTAAAACAAAACAAAAAAACACTATTCGGGGGCATTTTGCATTTGGTCAGTGTTAAAAGTGCATTGCAGAATTCAGCTAAGAGGACAAGTGTGAGAGCTAAGTATATTTGTATTTGGTCTTGTTTTATATTTTATATTATATATTTGTATATTATATTTTATATTATAAAGTATTTGCTTTACTTTATTATAAATATCTGTAATCTGCACGCTTTGTATTCTACAAATGTACACACAAGAGTTATTTGTCTGATTAAAAACCGAATTTCCTAATTTACGCCTCATTGAAATTTTGTTATATCTGCATATTTGTTAAAATAGATAAAGATTATACATGATTCATGTATTTGTAGACTTCTCCACCATATTTCACACGGTACCTGCATTTACAATGGTCAGTGCCATAATTAGACGTTGTTTTCTTAAGCCTTTCTTTATACAATGTTTTAATGAAGAGTTACATTGAAGAAATTGGGATATATTTTTAAGTATGTAGTGTATTTAAAAGTGATAACAATGGCAAGTAGCATGAAGGCATTCGATTGGATTGGCAGATAGAATGCGTCAAATGTAGTCAGGAAAACAATAGAAGGGTGACGTGGAGGGTGGCCACTCATTTGCTGCAACACATTTTCTTTACATTTCCCGGATTTCCAGAGCATTCATTTGTTTCTCTGATAGGAGTATTTCACGCCAGCTAAAGAAATATTTAATCACGGGTGAAACTAATTGTATTGTATACAAAATTGTTCTATCGTTACATACTGGTAATTGGGTCGTCCGGGACCCGTCCCCAGAGTTATACCATTGTGTTGTTCATTTTGCTACAGCAGAAATGAAAAAAGAAAAAGCAAAACAAAACAGAAAAACAACAAAAATGCCGAATAATCTGTTCATATTTTTGGATTTTAATTCCCCATCACGAACAGCGCATGAAGGCCTTCAAGCAAAGGTCGCTAGGACTTTCAAAAGGGCAAATCAATGAAGTAGCAAGCACAAAGAGCGCAGAGGGGAATTCATTACGGAACTTTTCCTTTACTTACCGTTGGATAAGAATCCTTTCAAGATTTTGATTGATAGGCGATTACATTCAATTTATTTATAACATTCTTCAGACGAAAACTCGTCTCAATACACCCTTTCACTATTTTTCATTCATATTTTTTTCTTGGCAATTATAATCTGTGCATTCCAGTATGGGATATCATTTGAGGTGAAGGGCGTGGAGGATGCAAGAGGCGAGCCGCTTCCTCAGCCACTGCCCTCGCCCTCGCCCTCGCCGGATCCGCACTGGCCACAAAAAGCGCCCGGGAGGCGCACACTGAGCTGCACGATTCTTCTAGCTACAAATTATACACATATTTTTATCTCTAATGTGCGAAAATATAGATTTTAAGTTTGTGGGCCTACGAAACCAGCGACAGAGAAGTAATATAGATCCTCGAAACGTCCGGAGAACGGAGGGAATCCAGTTATCCATTCCTCGACTTCTGATCGACCGAGATCTGCTGAAGGCGCGTAGGGATGAATTCAATTCGCGAGTTGAAGGTATACGAGATGTCGTCTTGTATTAGAAATTTGCTGCAGCGAGAGAGTAGCAATTTCCTTTCCAAGGCGAGAGTGGCGGACACGGGAGTGGGGGCAGTTGGTCGTAAAGCGCGCGGCGAAGCGACAGCAATAAGGAAGCCCGCCCCCCCCACCCCCACCCCTCCTCATCAATCATTCCCCTCTAGCAGCGCTGAGTGCCTTGCGCCACTGGACACGACACGACCCGCACAACTCAGCCCCGCGTACGCCCATCGATGAGTACCTCAGCTCGACCAGCACACTCTTCAAGCGCAGGGAAGGCTCGCGCTGCCAGGGGTGGAGGACGTCGATGATACGGCGCGCAGAGGGATAGCACGAGGAGGCGAGTGGCGAAATCAGGGCGTGGGGCAGCTGAAGTATTCATCCCCCGCCCACCCTTCCACTCTACTCGCCGGCCGCTCTACGCCCTGGCTTTCAGACGCACGTGGGAACGGCCAAACGGGAGTCCCCCGTCACTGCCACGCATATTATTCCGTTGTGCAGAGAAAGTTACGTAATGCTACAGCGGAAAACAGCGGATTTTTCGCACAAAAATTGTATTGTAGGTGCCTGATACCACCAAATTGGTTTATTGTTCTTTCTATGTGTAGTCAATTATTTCTCTCACACGCGGTCAGGTCACATTCCGCGTTATCTGGGTCCTTGAAACCGATAAATTGGTTACGGCGAAATGTCCGGCCGACTGTCTGTGAACAACACTAGCTGCTAACCCCTACGCACGATTTTCACCAAACTTGATACAGATCTCGCTGAAGACATGACTCATTGAATTTGAAATCGATATTTTACTTTCTGAGGGTACTTTATTTGAAGCCTGAAAGACACTTGGAATTTCTACCCAAATTGGCTCTGAATTTTTGGAATAAACGTTTTTTTTGAACAGCGTAAATGACGCTTAAAATATCGCTGGTCTTCCCACAACTTCAGTATTAAAGATGTTTCTTATTAATAAAACCTATGATTCAAAATTATATCTTTCAATCATTCATATACATTTTTTTAAATATGCATACAGTTTTCGATTAATTTTAGGTGATATAAACGCAATTTTAAAAACAGATTTTCTCAATTTCGGTACCAAATTTTTTCTTCGAACTTTTCGTGCAGATAGTACCACATGCACTGACTAACATGATATAAACGCCATTTTGATATATTCTTTAGATTAAAAATACACAAATGTATTAAATATTTTTTTATATATCACTCACGTCGTTAATATTTACATTACAGACATTTTTATCCATTATCGAATTCAAGTGCTTCAAATGGTTTTCATAAGTTTCTCAAAATTTCAATACTTTTCTGTGAAAATAAGTTGAAAATTGCGCATTTTTAGAAACGCTCAAATGACAAATTCTTAAGAAGAGTTCCAAGTTTTCCTACGAAAAATTTGCATATACGACATGATATGAGTTACTTATGACAATTCTACTAATATGGATCCGAAAAATTGTGAAAAATGTGGTTTTGTCGCCAATAAGTAGCATCTTGGAAAAGGGTGGGGAAGTACCGAAAAGCTATCATACAGTAAAGATACTAGAAAACTACTAGTGAGAATACGTCTGTGCCATTCAGGAGCACTATTAGTTTGCAATGTAATCTCCCCTGCAAATATTGTATCTGATCGACTATAGGTCTCCAAGAGAATTTAAGCGACTATGAATAATGCACCGCAATAAATATAGATACGTTTTTGCACTTTTGATTTACTCTCGCAAAACACACCCACGGATAAGAGTTGTGCAAATGCTAAGCCATAAACATATTGATTCTTTCTTCAGCTCAACGCTTAATTCTCTGCATTTCGGGCCATCTGCATTAGATGAGATAGGCAGAAACAGCAATTGATCTGATATTTGCTAAATTCTCCTACAACACCAAGGAACCGAAGAAAGCATCTTATTTTCATGATGAACTCGTGGAGTGTTAATGGGCAGGCAAAATGAATTTCATGGAGCACTACGGTTAAATGTCTTACCCAAGACCCCTTCAGTAGAGGGTGGTAGTGGTCAAGGATTGTAAACGAATATCCTGCGCGTCGAAGAATTGGGAGATAGATAGGACAGTTTAGGATAAAATAGTTTACGTGTGAATAATGAAATAAATGAAATAATTAACGAAAATGTAGGACAGTATGCAAGATCCACACTGTATTTATAGGACATTCATTCAATTGTAATGAATACACTTCATGGCACTTTTCTGTTCTTTTCGAACTCTTTAAGAACAAATAAATGAATTTATGGTTCGTGAGGCAGGGGCCTTTTTCATCTACCGAGTTTCAAAACCGGCTGTCTGTAGTGGCACAACAGCTCATTCCGCGGCCAAGGCCAATCAGCGGCGTCCCGAACTTGCAGTACAGGCGCGGGCACGTGTGCTTCGCACATGTACTTACCTTACGCAGTATTCTGGTATTCTAAACCTGAGAAGTAAACTTTTCTCATGGTCACACAGCAGCAGATACTGGGACATTGCAAGGAAACCGCACATTATAACTGCCACGACCAGGAATAGAACCCGGGATTGTGTCGTGGAAACCGAGCACGTTGACCAGTGACTTTCAAAACTGTGGTACCAAATAAATAAGAGGCCAGACGTCACATGTTTGTATCTATCAGCGTCAGACGCAACGAATGTGGAGCGGAGGCCGTCACGACGAACAGACCGGCGCGAGTCAAATCCTGCATTCAGGTGCGCGGGGGACGAATCGCGAACGCAAAATTGTGAATACATAGCACGAATGACACATTACATTTGCATAATTTCGTCCATTCCATACCCACAGATTATTCCTTTCCTTTTGTATACAAATGACGGGAATATGTGTATATAGGGGAATATACAGCGCTGAGAAATTAAATGCGTTTGAAGAAGATTTAGTTTCGTATGATGCATCGTTAGTACATGAAAGTCCTAAATTAAAATTATTGTGCGGGTTATTGGAAACTATTCAGTTCGATTAAAGTTAAAAGAATTTAGTCAATGTCCTTGTCGAAGGGTATTAGTAAATCAAGCATATTTCAACTCATATTTTACATTCTAAAAGTTCACTCTTGAACATATTTGAAGATGGAAAGATGGATTAGTTGAGATATTTGATCAAATGAAATTTGTGGTTAGATTCACGGGTCTCTGTATGAATATCTATCTATATCTACCTACCTACCTACCCACCCACACATATATAAGAGAGAGAAAGAGAGACCAGTCGTCCGCGATGTTGCTCGTAACGCCGTCTTCTCTCTCCTGCCACCAGATACGCGACCAATTTTCTTTCGTCTTGCTTCTTAGCCACACTCGGCACCAGAATTCTCGTCTCTTCTTCTTTCTTCGCCGATCTTCCTATGCGGAACGCCCACGCTTATATCAAAGTTCTTAAGCGTCTTTGCTTATGGCGTATCCGTTTTTTGTCGTTCTTTACAACACTTTTTACTTGTGTAACTAACTGCACAGTTATACTGATGCCTCGCAATAGTTCATAGTTCTTGCTTTTGCGGGCCACTATTCCGGCTCGTACTAGCTACTCCACTACTTTCCACAGTCTTTATGAAATATTAAACTTTGCCTAGTTAATCACAGTTCAGAAGGCTAAATTTTCCGCTATCTTGCTATTCCTTCGCATGAAAAATTACTTCACACCGTACTTTCTACAAAATGGCGTCTCGGTCAGATGCACAACATTACGCCCCGACCCCTGCCGACGGGCCCCTCCGCGCTCGCCACGACCTGACAGCCAATCGGCGCAGCTGCGGGCACGTGGCATGGCGCCGCCCAAGCGGCGTGGGTGGCTGGAGCATGTCTCTTCTTCGAAGAAGCTGAATCATCATTTGCACGTCTTTTGGATTAAACTGATTTTCTTTACTAACATAATTTCCTTCTTCATTCATTCGTCTATCGTTACTTCACTCAGCTAATCACTCATCAGCCCTCTGAAGAGTTCGCGCAGGCAGCAACATGTTTGACGGGCACACTTGTTTACGAGCGGTTCCCAGTAATTTACTTGGTCATCAAATAGTTTCTTCCTTCAATTTCGTCCTCTGCAACACAAAGTACATAGCTTCATGGCGGAAGGGAACGAGGACACTTCACAAAAGCATAGTCCTCCCTTTTAGCAAATCAGGATTTTTCATGAGCAAGTGTAATAATTCACTCAAATCTCAAATTAAATATCCTTATACGTGAATTGAACACATAGTTGAGTTATGTAGCGTACTCAGAATTCTGTCAAATTCAGTAAGCCTTCATGCAGCTCGTTGCATGTATTGTAAATGTACATCCCCGCCAGTGATATGTACTTCAAGAGTTACTAACCTCACTTTATCGGTACAATTTTTCGTTATTCGAATGTTTATGGTTAAAAGGTAGGGAAGAGGTTCACGAGCTCAAGAAAACGTGCGCCTATTGTATTCCTGTCCTATACATCACGTACAGTCTTTACTGCTCTTTCACGAAAGGAAATCAAATCAAATGAAAAGGGAACAAGAAAACAATACATATTTTTTGTAAGTAAATATGAATCTACACCGCCAAGCCCCTGGAAAATTATGCAAACAACAATGCATGCCTCTTAAAGCCATTCGATATAAACGCTAGGTTACAATCACTAGGTTAAAACATTTTTTTTCGTTTTCAGACGAACGGTTCTTTAACAGAAGATTTTTAATTTTAGAAAGATTAAAATTCCGTAAGATCATGAGTTTTTGTAGCACAAATTGTGTTAACGAATCCGGATCATAAAACATCCATTATCTCACTATTTAGCCTCTAGGACTTTTCGGTAACAGATTTGCCGTCCCTGTTTCCTCTTTGGTTACGGTGTAAGGGTGGGGGGTCGGGTGCAGGAGCCCAGCTGACAGTCAGAGCCCGTCAAAGCCACCGCTACTCCCTCCCCCCCCCCTTCGCTCGGGAAAAAGGCTCCAGTGGCGCACGTGCCCCACTTTTTCAATGATTTCAAAAGTGTCACATTTACATCAATTGGTTTCACATAGCAACAGATGATGAATTCTAGTGATAAAAGGCATGTCAAACATTCGTCAATGACAAACTGTGCCACTGTTTCCTCTCCGTGCAATATAAACTCTAAACAGTCGTCTTATTGAAAAAGGGGGTCAGAGGTAGAATCAAATTATTTTTTGAAACTTGAACATAAAGAACCAAGATACTGCAATGGTGTTATGGAACTCTGGATACATTTTAATACAATGACGTTACAAGAATCCAAATATACTATGTAATAAATATTTAAGCAAAGCAAAGCTATTATTTTGTTTACAGTAATCCAGTTTGATTAATACGTTTAATGATGAGTATTGATACATTAGACATTATTGCCAAAACTTCATTAAAAGGTCAGCACACGTCACCGGAAGTGTCTATTGGAAAACCTTCATTGTAATGTTTTAATATTGGAAAATCATGTTAATAATTTATTTCGTACCAATAGCACATTCCTTATCATTTAATGTGAAGGTGGTTATCTTTAGGAAATCAACTGCCGATTTGACATTCTACAAATAAATTAGCTGCGCTTATTAGTGTCCTTTTCATACATGCAAGTACATTGCATATAACAAATAAACACATATTGAAATTAAAAGTGCTTACAAGACATCTGTAAGAAATAAAAAGAATCGTTGATCAATCACGGTGCCGAACAATACGTCCAGTTGTATCTGCTGCAGAAGCTCGTATGGCTAATGAAGTTTTCTGTATCCGAAATTGCTGGACGCCATTTTGACTTGCGAACATACTGAGGTAACATGGTGGCAACAACCCGTGGTCCCCAACACAAGTGAAGTTACGATCGTTATGGACCGCAAAACTGCCATTAGCGCTGTTATATTCCTTGCAACCTTCCTGTCAGCCCCCGGGCACCACTGCGCGCAATTGTGTCCTTTATATTACACTTACTCGCTATGCACCCAATTACGCCATCGCTGAATTGAAAACTTGTTAGATAAATGTTGACGACCCTCTACGTTTCCATTTTCAACAAGGCTATATGGAGCATATTCCCGCAAAACACAATTTTGCAACATTTTACCCACCTTCGCATTTAGAAATATCTCGAGCGAGCAGAGCAGAAAACGTCGCCAGCGTCCATCTGTTTGGGTGCGACGTACAATGGAATAGCATTCACAGCAATAGACAATGTGCACTTTTACAACGTTTATTCGACTTTCCATCAAACGCAAAAGTATCTTTTCTGCGTGTGATTTATGAAAATAGAAGCTGAAAATTATATCAACATGCGTCCCAGTTACTTAACAGAGTTACGGAAAATAAACACAGTTTTTCGTGGCGGCAGTGTATTATGGTATTTCGTGATATTCATTCATGATAGAGGAGGTATCAACCACAAAGTACAATATTACTATATAAATTTTAACACAATCCTACACGTGTTTCGAGACTACTTTATCCCATCTACAGTGACTACACAAAGTAAATGAGCGAACAATATAATAAGCACATGAATAAATAGAATTCCAAACTAATACTTAAATTTATGTAAACAGGATACATACCCAAGAATCCCATACAATGTCATACCCAATAAAGTTTCATTTTCCATAGAATTATTAATGATAATTTTATTTTCTTCTCCGGTCACTCTTTCAAATCTCATTTGATGACGTACTCTCATTAATATGAAGGACCAGATTCATGTATTAGGATCTCCATGTTTGTGGAAGGGTGATTGATTAGGTCCAGGGAGGGGGCGATCTGTCGGCCCGCGGCACAAGCTCCAAGTTCCCCACCGTCTCCCGGCGTCTGTTAGCGAGCGGAGGCACTTCGGAAAACTTCCTCTCAGAGCAGCCAGACAGCGACAGAACGTGACGCAGCCACCTCGCTACTTCCGAAAACCCTGCCATCGTCAGGACTCGAAACTGAAGACGGAGGACCGATGCCCTGAGCCACCTCTCCCAGTAAATGACCGCTAATCATAATATATTCTCAACGTAACTACAAATTTGAATTATCACGCGGATTTTGACCGTCTCGGTGCTTCAAACGGTAGAGCAGCTGGGCTCCTGCCAGAAGATCGGAGTTCGATTCGTGGCCGGAGAAAAGTTTTGACGAGCTTATATATTTTTAATCAAAAGTTAGCTACGAAGTCGAAATAGTAGGGTGGTAATTGCGATGAAAAAAAGATATTCCGTTTGTAACTCTTCAGACTACCCACGGTGTCAAGGTCCATAAGAATACTCCTAACGTGTGTCCTCTAGTATTTGCCTCTGGTTGGTCGGTGCTCATTCCTCCAATCAGCAACCGCCAGTCCCAACCGCTCCCCTGAACCAGTTAATTATTGCCAGCGCTTCGAGGAATTCGCTTGTTGGCTCGCCGACGCTAAATGCACTTTCAAGTCCGGACACGACGTCGACGGCGATGTTTTCAACACATTGATGTTTTTAATCATCGATATATCTAACATCGATATTCGTGTTCCATGTTTTTACGAGAGCGATATTTCTTAAACAAAAAAGGGACGAAACAAAATCATATTACAATTTCAGGTATCCACAAATTAAATATTCTTCACGCCAGTATGATTGAGGGTGAAAAATAAATAAAATCGAGTTTTCGTCAATAAAAAAAGTACATAATTTTCGAATTATCGAATCAGATAAACCAAGTTTCGTTAACTGTCCTAGTAATGTCTGTCTTTGTTTTAGCAGTTAAATCTCAATCAAAATTAATAAACTGAATCCTTCCTCGTGAACTTGAATGGTTAGTAAGTCAGTTCTAATGACGTCGATAGTTTTGGTCAATGCTTCATTATCATCGATGCGTTGTTGGCGATGACGCATTCCTATTTTCAAGAGTCTTCTTCGAGTTTGTTCGCTCCCTCATACGCGTTGATAAACTAATAAAATACGTCCGCCCTTGAATTTATTATTCTTAGCTTGATTAATTTGCGGCAAAATTTGATTTACGTTCCAGAATTCTATTACGGTTAAATCTCTGCCCTCTTCGCCTGTAATGAAATGTATTAAGAATATATCTAAGGTCATCACCGACCTCTGAATGCGCTTACGAGTGCAATGTGCGAAGGAAGAGGAAAAATTGTAGTCTTTCACGACAAAGGATTCTAGAACAGAAAGCGAAATAAATACATCCAGAGCAGTAAGTCACCTTAGTAGAGAAAACGGGTAGGTTTCTAAGAAAAACTATACAACTTTTCAATTAGTTTCCTTGTTGCAAGGATTGGTTAAGAGCATAGTGGCATCCTGGGCGCGTCAAGAGCTAAGGTCATTATGCCTGTAAGCGTAGTGCATGATTGATCGCGGTGATCTTCCCCGCCCGGGAAATTTCCCCATCCAGGTATTGCCTCTGCTCCCATCAGCGTGGCCCAGCCTGAGACTCCACAAGCGCTAAGCTCCTGCCACGTGCGGTAGCGCAGTACGCGCTAATGTGAGTAGAAGTGGGGGTGAGGATAGGGCAAGGAAGAGAACAGCAGCCCATTGCGAGGAATGCGCGCCGCCAGCCCCGGCGCAGTCGAGCGCTCGGCCGCGCGGCCCTGGAAACCTTGCCACGTAAAGCGAACTAGCGCTCACCAACGACATCGCTTTATTTAGTACACATGCTCAGAGAACTATTGCGCGAATTACCCACACAAAAATTCATTTTCCAAAACGTTTCAACACAAAATTAGACATTTTATCAGTGTCTTTTTGTATGTCTTACAATGAATGTGGTTGTAAAATTATCAAAAGTTGAAAGATAGAACAAATATTGTTTTGAAATAGAGCCACATATTGAAAATTAATAAGAGAAATAATCTTGATCACAATTTTACGAATCGTTATCATATTGAGATTAGTCTAATTCACAGATTCATCACCAATATGAATATATACCACAATATCTCGGCTGAAATAACGAACTTTATGCAACATGATTTACAAAGTTCCTGAAAATTAAAAGCAATTATAAATTATTTTTTTATATTATTATGATATATACATTTTGTGTGAACTTTCAACTTTTAGTAAATGGTAAAAAATATTTCACTCTTTCAAACATATGTTATAATTTTCAATTTTGTAAATTTTATATATAAATTTATTGTATTACATATTGCACAATTTCAAAAAGACACACTAAGAAATGTTTATGATTGTTTATAAACTTTTTTCACAACTGAACAATAAATCAGCTTCGTTTCTATTAAGTAATGCAATATATGACTATTTTATACTATAAATATTCTAAATACACAGTACAAGCTATGTTTCTCTTTAACTGTACATGGTAGTTGGATGGTTACCAAATTATTCGATACCGTCATTATATGAAATCGCTTCTTGGAAACACGTGTTCAGAAATACGTCGCAAACGTCTTTCAGATGAAGACAACAGCTGGTAATAGAGAACAACGTAGAGAATGGTGAACGAGTTGTTAAAAACATCATCCTAGCCATCTGTATTTCTTAGAATCGAACAGCATTCACACAAAATGTCCTAAATATATAAATGCTTTTGCCACGCCTCAAAAACTGAAAATATTTTCAAATGTCCATCCAGGAAATGATAGTAATATTTTGATAAATAGATATGCCCTTAGTTCATTTGTGTCTACATTTTTCTTTCAATTATTTTGCTGTTTATTGCGAGTTCGCAGCTGGTTGGCAGCGGCACGGGACAGTTGCGCATGCGCAGACGCCCCCGCGGCCCGCAGGGCTAACAGCGCCCCGCCCCCACGACCTCCACACGCCTAACGCCTTCACTCATTTCAACACCATTGAGGATCTCATGTTATCGCTTTCATGGATCGCTATGGATGAGTAGTGACAATTCAGTTTCATTTTTTTAATTCGCATTTTTGTATGCGAATGGGTGGGGCAGGCTGCGGCGAGGCAAGGAAAGCGCGAATATAGTAGTTATTTTGGTGTTAAGTGAGTATCGTAAGCCCTCTTATTAAAGTATGAGGTTGGTGAATTATCAAAGGGTATGTTTGAAGGTGTGAAAATTTATATCAATGTAAGCAATTTGGCTTCACGCAACACCGTTAGCGACGCAACAGTTTATAAACATAATTGAGAGTTAAAGACAATCCAAATAAATGCGTACAAAAAATAACCGGAAAATAATATAGTTTCTGCTGGTTCTTAATCAATGGAATGTTTGTTCTGTGGTGCTCTTTCCATGCGAGAGAAAGTCAGCAAACTAGTTTTACTTTCATGTACATGACATATCAGAAAACAGTAAAAATTATTTTTTGTCAATCTTTCTATATGTCATCACTCGTCTTTCAAGAAGTGACTTTTTTTGTAGAGATGCAACGACAGAAGAGGTCAGAGCTAAGTACACAACAGTACTGCCGTCTTTTCTGCCACTTGGCGACTAATGCTGACAAGCTCCCCCTCGCGAGCCTTCAGCGCGAAATATGAATGACATCTGGAAAATACCTCTCTGGCTCTGCAATATTTCCGTGCAGCGAAAGAGCAGCTCCGCTCTCAGACGAGGGAATCCAACGCGCGCCTGCCGCACGCGCCAGCCACTCCATTTGGGGGTTCCCACGTGGGCGAATGACAGCTCCTCCCTTTTCATCTTCATCCCTCAAACCGATTAGTCGTATTACAATCAAAGAGCTAGGACATGCTCGAATAAATATAAGTTCTTTCCCTGAGGTTCGGCGAGCCGTGTTACGTGCCCACAACAGCCAGTGGGTTCGTCCTCATCTTGCGAGTTTAACGTCGGCGCCGAGTTAAGGACGGGACATTCACACTCGCCCGTCACTTCATTCTTAAACGTACAGTTTGTAATTAATGCGTTTTTCTGTGGCGTTCAAAAGACTAACTACATTTTGACCAAGGTTTATTGAAAAAATCAACATAAGCATGAGTACTTACTCTCTACGCAATGTGATATAAGATGCGAAGTTCAGTATCTTACATACCTGCAACAAAAGAAATAAAAGTAGATGATAAAGAATATAACAATGAGATATTTTACTGGCTAGACTTTTTTTAATCGTTACTCAACACGCATGGAAATACTGAGCTTACTGAAGTCATTCAGGAAGTCGAAGATAAATCTTACAAAAAAGTTTGGCACGTGACGCAGTTGCTCCTTCAGGCACTACACACACTACCCACAAGCCCCTTTCTCAAGAACAATCGCACTTCTTTCTCGTATGAAGATTCCAATATGTTATTGATATAAAATTATTGTGTATGAAATGTTTTTAAAGCATCGCCGCCAAAAATGATTGAAATGTAGGAGTGTAGAGCAAATTACGAACTTGAATGGTTAAGTTTTAACTTTTACAAGTCTGCCTTCTATTTTTAAATTGTAGAAAAATAATTGTTTTAAAATATTCAACGGGAAAAAACGCACTTGAAAAACAATTCTAAGACACATTTAGCCTTTCGAGTAAACAATGATTTAACCTGGCAATTTTATTTATTGAATCCACAGCAGACACGGGAAAATGAATGTATGTTCAAAGTATTTTTTTTTATTTCAGTTCTTTTATACCTTCATGGAGCTTTACACTTTTTAGATACACTATTTTACTTTTTGATTCTTCAGTGGCATTAGTGCAAAAACAAAAAACATTGTTTCCCACTTCTCTCTCAACTCTCTCAACCGAGAAGCGAAGCCATGTTTGAAACATGAAAAGAGCTTCTCTATCAAGATCAAATCTACGTTTTTTACTCGTTTTAAAGCTTAAAGCAAAAATGTGAAGAAGATTTCGTAGTTAAACGAAATTGTCTTGGTAGGTCGATTCTTCTACCACTAGTTCACCAAGATTTAAAAGTCATCTAATCCAATTTTTGTCCAGTAACTGATCAAGAGAGCAAGACCTGATATTGGCCCCTGCATCAACCCTGGATATACATGATTAATTCTGATCAGTTTCGTGGAACTATTTTTGCGGTACGAATAGGGCGGGAAGTATTATTTTTAGGTCAAAATTTTCCGGTACCGGTTTCTATTCCTCGTAATGCAAACATTTCTAGTTTTTGAAATGTCGGTAGCCACGTTTGTGGGTAACTTTGTCACAATAGGGCTTCTAATACTGTGATATTTAAAAAAATAAAATAAACCAATTTTTATTAAAATAGAATATTTAATTTAAATTAGATGGGCTTTACGTCTATGTTAGTTTTAATCGTTTCAGTTTTATTATTCTTTAGAAGTCTTATCTCTTATTACTTCTAGGAAACATTGACCTGTATCTAGTAATGCATAAAAATCATCTTCATTTGCATGACACACAAATTGTTCATCCTGCAAAAACACTGCAGATATTACTGTTATATTATGTAATCTTATACTGAATCTCTACGAAAGAAGATACTGGAAAAACTGCATGTTCACAAATCTAATGCAGGACAATCTACAAAAGCCGCTCACCGCGACGACAACTCAACTTACGAAGGAGGATATTAAAAAAGGAGAAAATGGCCGCTTCGTCAGAATTTTCTGTAATTCCATTCGATGCCATTTCTTTCCGCCAGCAAGCGCTGCAGTTTGGGGCCTTCCCTTCTCTTCCCATCGCTCCGCGCCAACAGCTAATGATGAAAATGCAATTAATAGCATTAGTGCATTTAATGAAGTGCAAACGCTGTCTGCTACAATGCGCTCAATGTGGAAGTCGCTATCACTTATTAAGAGGCAACGGCTATTCGTCCACCAAGAGCAACGCTTGGTGAGTGGTAGTTTCGTGGCGAGGCGCAGTGGAGCTTTTGTGCAATGCGTGAGAGTGGGCGAATGGGAGGGACGGTGATGTGTGCAAGATGAGAGGAATGAGTGAACACGACGAGACGCGAGGAGCGAAACAACGTCCTGGGAGAGTAATACAAAGCGCGGAAGGGTGGAGTGAAGCAGAGTAGGGAGGGTGGAGTGGAGCAAGGCGGGGCGGGGCAGATTGTGGGATATGAGTGGTGCTGCTGTCCCCTGGGGCGTGGGCGGCCAGAGCCACAATGCCTGTGTGAGGGCTGTGTGTGTAGGGGAGGGAGGGCGGAGATCGCGGTGGGAGT
>BOPP01000188.1:2101511-2157310 GCA_017312745.1 Gryllus bimaculatus | reverse complement strand
CTCCCCACGGTACAAAAAGGCACTATGCCAACATTTTATTCCCTGCGGACCCTGACATGGGCAGCGACGGGGAACGGTGTGTAAGCGGGGGCTAGAAGTGGGAGCAGCGGAGCAGCTAGGGAACGAGGTGAGTGCGGTAGCCGCATAGGAGGACATGCAGGGCCCGGGGCGTGGAGGGAGGGACGTGGAGGGTGGGGAGAGGGGGACAATGGAAGAGTCCAGGAGGGCGGGTGGGTCTGTCAAGTGCCCGAGGGGTGAATGGCGGGCAGGCAGAGGGATGTAGCCTCTTGGCAGTCCCTCCATTATCGCTCTTGTGGCGGCGTTTTCAAAGCCCAGCTCTCCTCGGCAGCATTCATCACTTGCCATGCGATGAGACGTGCATTGCCTCGTTCTAGCTCTATAGAAGGCAACGCCGTCATTCGGCGCACAGACCTCGCAGGTGCGACAGGTGTGTGTTTATAGTTACCTACACTGATGCGAATCCATAATGTCACTCATATTTTCAATTTAATATCTCTACGTGAAAAACAATTTAATTACGAAAAACCCTTATCTTCAATAATATAGTAAGGCAACAAAAAATTGAAGTCTTACAATTCTTGAAAAGTCACAATTCAATGAAAATGAATGACACGGTCAATTTTTAAGGATTTTTGAATCTATCCAACAAAATGAGGCATTTTTGAAAACATTCTTAAAGACTTCATTAGTAAGTAAAGCGATTTCGATGGCGTGTGCCGATTGTAGGTTACTCGAGGCGGAAACTCCCGTTCGTAGCGACCATGCATTGCTTTGTCTATAGCTTTGGACTCAATGATTTACGTGTGACAAATCCACGGTCTGTATACTACAAATTGAAGTGCAACTTCTCGGTCCAAAAGGGAGTTTGCGACGATGTACGATTCACATTTTTTTATCACATTTCACACGAACCACAAGCGAGCGCGAACTAAAAGAATGATAAGCAAGGGAAACTTCTCTTTAACCTTTTCTCTACCAGTAAACTTACACAAAACAAGTAGTACGAAGAATAAATGCGCACTACGGCAAGTTATTTTTTCAAAAAGAAATGGGCTAAAGAGAATCGAGTTAACTTTAGATTCTTCTATCCAGTACGTACATTATGAGAGGAATACATTCGAAAGCAAGTAAGTGAGCAACATGCGAAGGCGAGTGTATGTGTGTGGTGATGCGCGGACATGCGCGGGAGCACAGGAGGCCATGCTTAGGGGCAGAAGGTCATCAATCAACTAGGCCACACGCCCCCGCCCCCTCCCTCTTCGCTCAAAGGCAGCAGCCAACGCCGACCGACCACTCCACGCCATTCACTCCTTCACCGCGCATTTACATTACTCCGGCACCAGGAGCCGTCCATGTATTAGCTTTAACTTCACCTTACAACACAACTCAGAGCGCGGTCTGTGAGTGCGTGAGTGTGTATGTGTTGGGGTTCTCGGCCGAATCACATACTCTTCCCCTTCTTGAGTTCTGATGACAGTACCATAAGATACCTTCAACTAAGAGCATCCAAATTCACTACCAATTTCGCATCTGTGACCTTCTGGAGGGAGGCAGAATTTCGGTTACCCTAACCGCTTCATCGACCAATATTGAATGTATTATTCAATTTATTTCATTTTCACGAGTTCTTGGTACTTATCACTGCTCTTATACCTACCCCTCTTTACAAAATAAACCTATATTAATGAGTATTTTTTCTGTAACACTAAGACGAGTTTTTTTACTGATTTAGGAAAGAAAACAATGATTTAAATAATACAAATGTGTACTTTTAACGATGGATAGGTTGATAAAATTATTTCCTGAACTTTGGAAAGGGAATATTAATGTTCTTTATTAATATATTAAAGAATTTACTATATTATAATATTAAAAAATCACAAAAATCTGAGAGTATGCCCATTTATTTTTTCTCAATAGTGTTCTACGTATTATATCACTCTCTTCATTTCCATTTCTTGATTTTTAACATATAAATCTCGACACGTGCGGAAGGAAATCTTTTTAATGTGCGAGAAGAGGCCTGTGACCTCTAACCCTCACGCCGCCAGGCGCAATGGAGCAGCGCGAGGAGAGGTCGGGGAAGGGCCATTAACCGCCCGGCGCGCCCATCGCACAGCTTCACTGGCGACGCGCTCATTTCTGCATAGCCTCGCCCGCCCGGCGCTGCAGCGGAGGCTGAGGCAGCGCTGGGCGATCGCCAGGCGGGACACGGAGGGGCCTCAACAAATTGCACTGGATCCAACTCAGAACAACGCTTAAGTAAACTACGCAAATAAAAACGGACATTTCACGCGAAACACGCAAATAGACTCCTCCGGCGAGGATCTCATGCACGCTCTTCATGCTAACAGAAATTCAAATAGAATTACACGCACTTGAAAACAACTCGAATTTCTTAAGACATTGGAACTCATTTTTCAACAGAATTAATCCTCCTTGAAAGTTTTTGGTTTGAAAGGCAACATGTACTTGGATACTTGTGAGTTCTCCTTTGTGTTTACCGTAGAGGATCTCGCCTTTTCAAATCCGTTACCGCTAGTAATTCAGATTTTGAGACAACACTTTATTGTAATAAATTCAACCTGTGTAGATATGATCTTCCGGGCGAGTCTACGATGATTTATTCAGCCGTATTCGTAACAGTAACTGGGAAATATATTTTGAAGACAATAATGCAACAACCTACTTGTCAAATGGCCTCTGTGAGTTCGTTCGGATCCGTGTGCAGTAACACTCTCGCCAAGTGGAAGGACTTGTAAAGAGCGCAACGCGAGGCGGCTGGCCTCGCGGCGACGGAGAGCAAGGGGGCCATCGGCACCAGCGCACTCAAGGCTACGGACCACGGCACGGATGCTCATGACATCTCGTCTCTTCATTGGGGCATTGTAGGCGTAGCTAACACGTAAATCAAGGTTTACCATGTCCGACATGTCATAGAAATGTGGACATTGGATATTTTTTGTAATGCTTAGCCATTTTTGAGTTTTTAGGTCATTTGTCGATTCTTGGCGTCGGTTTTGAATGACCTACAAAAACCAAGCTTTTATTGTATCGTCAGTTCATGACGAAATGCATAACTGCAATGTATTCTGTTCGAACTCTGAAAATTACACGGATCTTCTGTAACTTCGTATACCTTTCAAAACCCGCGATTGGAAGATCAGAGCTAAGAATTACTTCTTCTCTTAAAATTAAGACACTATATTTGTTGGCACATAAGCAGGCAAATAAATTCAAGTTTAGCGCCATTCTTGGAGCTCATTCAGATTGCCACGAGCAATTTCGTAGCAACCGTGCAGAGAAGCTAAGTAATACGCGTATTGGGCACATTGCACTTTGGTTGTACGTTGGCAGCACGGAGTGTAGTCTCCGCGTACCAGCGCTTCGAAAAGCGGCAAAATCAGCAAAACAGCAGAAAAAGTGAATAACGTAAGGAGAATGTTTATTTTATCCATGACAATCTCTTCAATACTTAATGATTCTTACGGTCAGGTGTTAATCTAGTCAATTATGTGTCTCTTTTGAATTTACTCGTCTATCAAGAACACAGAAAGACGATGGATAGAACTTCTCGTTGCAGTTCCCGTAAATGCTCTCCCAACATAAACAATATTATGTAGCCTCAACAATGGTGCCGAAGTCCGACCAACCTCAATAATATTGTATAATTGTATGTAAATAAATTTTTAAAATTGTAAAATACATTGAATAAGTTAACATTTTCACACACTTGTTTTAGTATTTTTTTAAAAAATGTCATTTTTCCCATTAGGTATTTTTAAGTCTTTTATTTTTAAGTCATTTTCAAAGAATGTTCGGTCATGAGACTCCTGCGTAGGACTAATTTCCCTCGTTGCCGCTTGCTTTGAATTGGACCACACTTCAAAGCTGCACTCGGAGTAGTTGGTAGGCCCGAAGGCAATGGCGAGGTCTCTCAAGGCAGGGAGGAGGTGGAGGGTCCGTCAATGAAAATCGTTTTTCAATTGACAAAATTTAGATTAAAATTGCTAAGAAAGTAATAAAGTAAGACTTCTAATTATTCTTTAATGTAATTCATAACTAGATGTTCTTTCACATTTTCGACACCAGAATGCTCTTAGTTCCGCCATAGAACAATAATAGTTGAGATATTTTTTAAAAGCAAACAAAAAGTCTGGCATTAACGGACCGTCAGCCATCAGCCATCGCACTTTCATGCAAGAGATTTTTACTATTGTAGAACGGGGCTCCAATAAACGCGTGTTTTTGAACTACTTGAGTGAGTTCTCCTAGGGCTTATATCGACTCGAATGTGAAAATGTTGGAGCAAGGCACCTGGAAAGGTCGGCCACCCCTGGCAGTGCCCTCCAGCGGAGAGTGGGACGGTGGCGCCCCTGGCAGTGCCGCGCCGAACATTTGGTGCCGGGGGCGGCCGCGGGGCGGCGCTGTCGGCGTGCAGTAGCAGCAGCCGGAAATTAAATATTTTTATTTATCCGCGGGCTGGGCGGGCAGTGGGGCGCATTTACGTAAATATTATTTGATGTATTAAGTCGTCGCAGGGAGCAGAGCGGCAAAGAGGGCCAGCACGGGTGCAGTGGGCCACAAGGCTCACCCGCAGTCTGACACACAAAAATACACATGATGTGCAACGAAAAGGCAGAAAAGAGAATTCGTTCCGTTTATTTATTTTGATTGCTATCATTTTCACGAATGAGTTCCACTTGGAATACGTTAAATTAACCAATTGGTATTTCATAACAATGTCAATTCTTTGATTTAATATTGATGGCTGAATTAGAAGTTTATGATTAATCATCACTTCTTTTTTTAAAATCGTGGCATATCGGAATGTTGCGTCCGGAGCGGCTGCCAGGAAGATAGGCAACAGCAATGACTTTGAAGAGGGCGAAGGAAGGGGATGGAAAGGGTACAACGTTCCTGATGGTAGACCAGAGCGTTCAAGTAAAGAAATTACCTTCATTGATTCCAGATCGAATACAGAAGTACACAGACTACATGCTTGGAGAAAGGTCGAGTGAGAAGTAAACGAATAGTAAAAGCATCGGAGTTGTATCATTCGTGAGCGCAATAGAAGACAGACTCGCAAAATCAGGTGTTGAGATAAATGAGATTGAAGTTTTCACCTTGTATTGAAATGCAGAATTTTTGCATTCATACTTTTGCTATTTGTCGATTTCAATGTCGTTTGAATTCAATTTGTTGGTGGAATACTATACAGCATACTGAAAGATGTGCTACTGTTGCTGCTGGAAAGTAGACCAATCCGAAATGTTGGAGATTACATTAACTCAATTTTTTTTAGTTTTGCCGCTATTGCAACTCTCAAGCAATATGGTGATAAAATACTGAAGTGATTAGGCCCACGCAATTCGGTCGCTTCGCCACCGAAAGCCTGCTGGCTCCTGCACCGGCCCACTGTCACCTGCCGCCGCGCCCGCGGCCACGGGGGAGGGAGTGCGGGGGCGGCGTCGTATATTGTAGCGCTGGAGAGGCCTGCTTCAGCGGTAGATGTGCTCTGACAGAAGCCTTGCGCCCCGCAGAGTAGAAAAGGAAATTACATGCGCAAGCGGAGAGAGAGAGAGAGGAATCAAGAAAGAGAAAGCGGCGAGTGGGAGAAGGTGGAATGACCTTTACAGCCCTAATACTTAATTTAACGTTTTACGTCTCCATTTGTCATTTTATTTTACTATGTCTCATTTATTCTGATGCATTTGGCAGTCATGTTTCTATATGTTGTGTTTCAATGGCATTCCGAAAACGAACGCTTCATTCTTCGTCAAGAAAAGGGCAGGTTGTTCGTACATCGCTCGTGAGAACCTAGTAGGCATAACGCAGCTGAAGAGTTGAGATAAAATTTATTATGAAGAATATAAAAGGTTCTTGAAAAAAGGAATACATTCTCTTTTACGAATGCTTTCGGCGTAGACAAGGAAGAAAGATGTATAAAGGCAAATAAACCGACATGAATGTGGGCTGAAAAAAATCATAAACATGCGACGAGTGTAACTTCTGAAAGTGTGTATTGCCTAGTATATCTGCCGCAAATGTGATATATGCGTAATATCTAAGGAATTAGAGTATTGGAGATTATTTTGGCTAGACATTTCAAAACAGAAAGTAGAATATATTCAACAATAATATATCAAAGCATATCCTCGCCAATATTAAGTTATTCCAAGCCTCTTGTTTGAAGATCGACTTATAAATTAAATGTTGGATCGTTTGCATTCTATTGAGAACACATATGGACATAGAAGAAGTTAATTATTTAGTTTGTTGTTACATACTCACCCACAAGTTAGTCTTGAGGGTCAAGTTTCTGATAAAATTATTGAATAATTTTTTACGTTACGCTGTATTAATTTTTCCTTTTTAAAGATTCAACATAAGAACTTGATAAATATTCATTTTAATGTGCAGGTAGGAATGATTATAAGCAATTCAAGCATTAAGAAATGAAACTGCTCTCTCTTGCATAATATTTCGAAGTATTAACATTTTAGTTACGGTCGTTTACCTTGCAATGCCATTCCACGTGACGAACAGATGAAGCCCAAACGAACTCGTTTATCTGCTCCAATGGGCAGGGTTCTGAATCATCCGAGCTCCGAAACACAAAAGCGCCACCTTCTTCCTTGAAAACTGTTCTGCGCTTTTCATATGAAATTTAAATTTACGCTTCATCGACTGCGGACGAAACTAACACTCAGCCACGTCCGAGACGCATAAATCAGCCTGAAGGAGCGCGTTCAGGTGTGCAGGTGAATTTCCCCCTCCCCAGCGGCCACCTTCCCCATTCTCACAAAAGTTGAAGAAGAAATTAAACCGCGCGCGTGGCAGCTTCCATCGCATCGCCTCCAAGGCCAGTTAAGAAACGTAAGCTGAAGGCGGAAGGGTCGAAGGTTCTTGGAGTATTTTGTGTTGCCGAGCGCGACAACTGAACGTTAGTTGGCGCCGTGTGGGTAGTGGACTCAACATTGCAGAATGCTCGCCTTTCACTGGAATGAGAGATCCTGCGTTCACTTGCGGCTTTTCCTTCTCCAAGTATCTCCGAAGCTGTCGTCGAGTCTCCCAAGGTGTATGGCAGAGTATTGCATATAAGTGTGTGTGTAAGGGAACAGAGAGAAAGGACGAGGAAAGGAAATTGCGTATTGTCAGTGCTCCGATTGTTTGGGAATTACACAGTTGGCCTTCGTTTTACCATATATGAGTGTGTCACTACCTGATGTAGAAGTCACGTATGAACAGATTAAATTGTGGTGTTGAAATCGCAGCGAGTAAAAAACGGGTGTTTTGCGTTTCTGACAAAATTAACAGCTTGATTTTATATAGTTATTCTTTCATCCATCTCACTCAATTCCTGTCAATATTCAGATTTACTATATTTATTTGCTTTATCTCAGGTAACATCACAGGCAATTTATTTTCGAGCTTTATTTCTAGAATTCCAGTGGTATTTGAGACGATTATTTGACGAATGAAAATAAATATTCAGCAAGTAATATATTTTAATATAAACAAAATTTAATAATCAATACGCGTTTCAACATCAAATTAGAAACTTTACCAACTCTGCTACATTGTAAAAGCAAGAGGATGCTATAACTAGCAATAACTAGCAAAATCAATAACTATCTCATGAACCTTTCTCCCCAAGTCAATTTCTTGCCATAAGTTTTGGGTAAGAGAAACACACTGACTTTCTAAAGTCTTGCTGGCCATGGAAAACCAATTATTATATTGATCCAGTATCCAGTTGATTTCTAATCGATTTACACAATTTTCGAAATTACTTACAGACTTATAAAATATGAGTAACGAATCTATAATTTTGCCCTTCATATTTTTGTACGCTTTTGAAAGTTAGCACAAACCATCCGGACCACAAGACTTACAATTTTTATTGTAATATTCACTTTATTCACGCGGCACAAGTTTTTGTGTTATTTAAGGTCGCATAATATCTAGGTAAATAGTGACCACTATTGGCTGTAACTTTATAGTAACTATGAAGAGGGCATGCTGTAGTGATGATAGGAGCTGAAAGGACGAATACAAATATAACCATGCCCGAGGCGGATCTCGAACCCGCGATTCTTCAGTTCGAGATCACTACGACACCATTGCCTTGATGATGTCGGTCATCCGGACTACGCGGTGCCAGTTGTTTTGCTCTGTGGCTAATAATGTGGCTTGCTTTCTATTTGAACACACAATAGTCATCATTATTAAAAAGCACGGTTTTCTGTACATTACTATCTACGTTGTGACGTCATAGAAATGGCGTGTTTCCTGCTTTACGGTGACGTCCGTAATAAAAAATGTCCAGGAGTTTCTATTTTCTTCTAAAATTAGCTTAAGGAAGGATTCTCGCTCTTCTCGTTTTTGACGATTTAGCGCAATATGCGCCTCGCTATCAGCATTTCATTATGCGAACGAAGAGAAACGAAACGGAAGAGCCGAAGTGTTCCTGCTCAATACATTCAAGGAATATTGTAAATAAGTGGTTGAAAAATAGGAAATGTGGGCTGTGAAACGGCGCAAGCAACTGCCTTCGCCTGAAAGCGAGCGGCGAAGGTCGACGCCATGAACATTACCCTTCCCTCTCCCCCGGAGCAAAAAAGGAAAGAAGAAAACAGAGGGGAAAACGGACTAGAAAAAAGTCGCTGTTTGAGCGAAAAAAACAGAAGAGCAAACGATAAGCCCATACGACTGTGCGGGATGTCGTTACGGTACCCCCGCGCTGTTCAAATGATGTTTGTGGCGGTTGATAGGCCGCTAATGAGTCGAGATTCGAGACTCATCATCTAAGGTTCGGAAACCTGTCATGCAGATTCAAATAACTAAAAGTTTAAAAATAGATAAACAATATTACTTTATTTTACCCATAAATAAATTGCGTATTATTAAACAGAACGTATTTTTAACAGGAGCTTCACCTTCAGAATAATGCACAAAATGTCTCGGGTTTCATGCGCCGGCCTCAACGAAGCCATCACGCGCTCTCGCCCGCCAGAGGCCGGCTACGGCGGGGCGCCGGCAGAGTCACCTCAGCAACGGCCAGCGATTTAAGCGAAGCCTTCTGAGAGGGACAATTATCCAAACATTTTCCTTTTATATCAACGAAGGTTCGACAGATGGTGAATTAAGAGCATATTCAAAAACATCATGCACAGATGCAATGAAGCTTCATTTATAAAGTGTGAACTCCTTTCTAAGAAACTTCTTATTGGACTCATCACACGATATACTTTAAATGCTATTTTTAGGAGCTGTTACGTGGACCATTTCGAAGTGCACCTACAATTTCTGAAGAAAGAAAGAAGAGAAAAACGAGATTACTGTGTTGAAGTAACGTCGCTGAATTCCAGCATTTCCACAACGTCGCTGAATTCCAGCATCCACACTGGAATTCAGCGACGTTACTTCAACACAGTAATCTCGTTCAGAACAAGAAAAGAGTAATCACGTAAGAGTAACGCTCTTTGATCTGTCGTAAAACGTTGGACATCGCCACTCTTTGGAATAAAATGAAAACTATTTGTATTATTTCAGCGTTTTGGGATATATAAAGAACCTCAAGAAAAAAAAAATCAAGAAGTTATCACAATATGATGTTTTATTTCGGTAAGTGATAAACGAGTGTGTGTGAATCATGCATTCATATTGAATATATAATGTTTCTGGACAGAGAATTGTAAATAGAACAGGCTGGTTCTGTACATATTATTAAAGAAAAACATGCAAACGGGCAGTTCTTGAAAAATACTGAAACTGTTACTACTACTTCTATTAAAAAACAGAAGGATAAGTACCAATAAACATGAATACTGCGCTAGTGCTTTCTGTGAAACGTAGGATCATAGACGCAGATGTACAAATAGATGTTGAATCATCTGGAATTGAAATACTTTCAAAAATAGAATATTAAAACATAAAAAATACTGTCATTAATTTTCTTCAACACATTTCAAGAAGAGCAGTCAATAAAAAATATCAAATTACAACCACTAAACAGTATAGGAACTTAACCAAATCAGACGACGAGGTACTGTCCTGTGCAAATGGCCATTTGCATACAGTAATAAAAACACACATTGCATTTATCTCGTGACATTAATTGAATAATTGAAACTAGACACAATACGAAATGTAATGTTCATACAATCATTGATTTTAATATTGATTAAATTTAATCTGCGACACAACAAATAAGAGCGCAGTGCGTGCAGAAGTGCAGAATGGAAGCGAAAGACTGGGTGGACTTGCAGAGGCTGCTGTGGAAAGGAACAGCGCGAGCGGCCGAAGAGCTCGAAGCTGCAGTAGCCTAAGTAGCGTTGGGGGGGCAAAGGTGGCGCGGGGCGCGCATTGTGGAAGTCGGCGCCACTTGTTGGCTGCGCAGGTGTTTCGCGCGCGCCCGCCGCCAGGGGCGCTGCGAGCGCCGCCTTGTTTGCTGTGGCTGAGAGTGCGCCGACGATGCGCCTTGGCTCTGTTGGTGTTTCCTCCCCACTCTCTTCCATGCTGCACTCGAGATTCCGGAGAGATCGCTCGGTCTTTGCTTGAAAGATCCTTATCACACACGGCTGCCACCATATACATGTATGATCTTCGGACAGCAAAACGTGGAAGTCGAAAAACACTCCAAAAGAAGGATTGTTTTATTCACGTATTAGTACACTATGGAACAATGAGATGGGTTTTCTTATACGGGGGCGGGAGCGTCGAAGCAGTCGCAGGTCGCTGTTCTTCCTCGCGCGAGGCCCCCAGGGACACACAACTCAACTCGCGCCCACGCTGTGCGATATTCCACGCTATTCCCCCCCCCTTTGTTTTTCCTAGTCGGAGCGCCACCTCCCCCCCCTTCAACGCGGGACACGTGTTTATCTGCAGCCTATTAATAATCAAAGATCAAATACTCGGCAGAAGGATGTCATCAATTAAGTCAAGATGTTTCACTTAGCTACTCGAAGAAATAATTTACTTAACAAAAGACGCGCAGTGACGTGTTCATACTTTAATACTTTAAATATTCTATTTCCAGAAAGTATACTATTTAAACCACGCCTTCAAGAACCCGAAATGAGTTTAAAATTGCTGCTTTTGAAATGTTAAAGATTTTACTAGACGTTTAAGAAATTCGGGGCAAGATGATTGTGAGTTTATGTCCCACACCGCAGTACATCAAAGAGAAACGTCGCCTCCTCCCGAACATCTCTCTGCTCAGCCTCCAAGGAAATGGCAGAGAGTCGCCCTCCAAGGAGATATTATTCCAAATGGCTCCACATTAAGTCCACGTAACGGGCCGATTGCCCCTCAACCAAGAGACGTTTCGTCCCAGATCTACTAAAGTAAAACTACGAGGCGAGACTGTTTCAGTGTCTGTAAAAGACACGTTGTCGGAGATTGAGTCATTTAGAGTACACTCTGTGAAAAAAGTCCCGCCAATACGGATATCCTGTGAAGAAATAGAAACGATTGTGTAAGTCAATTTTTTTAAACAGTGGCTTCAAATTATTTTGATTAACTTTTTTATTAGATAGAACACAGTACGAGTATAAACGTCATATTTAAAAGTCATATTTTGTTGAATTCTCGTAATTTACCAAAATTAAAAGTATATTTTTTTCGGTCTCAAACCTCAAATGTTTCAGTGAAAAATAGCTCAATCGACAATAACATATCGAAACGCTTCCGACGTTTCCGAAAGAATGAAATGAATGGAAATGTGCACATGGAAGCACGTTTTATCCTTGTATAATGTTCCAAAAGTCTTGTACTAACTAATAATTTATCGTAAAAAGTGAATTGGAAACCCTCAATACATTTAACAGTTCCCTTCTTTGGGACGACCGTCCCGTCCCTAGTGCGCGGCCGCCCCAGGGAGGGCGTGGGCCAGCCGTGTAGCGCTGTCGCCGGATCGCCTCGCGGGAACGCCCTCGCCCTCGCCCACGGGCGCGCAGACCAGTCAATGCCGCCAACAGGGCAAACGGGAGCCTCCTACCAGCTAATGGTTTAACAACGACGTCACACTGGCACACAACTATTGGAGAAAAATATTTTCTTCATGGTTGTGTACCTTTTTATAGGGAATCTCCATTTCAAAATTTCGCGTTTTGAAGATACGTAGTAATGGCTTTTTGTTTAAATGGTATTCAATCACTTTATACACCGAGAATACAAGATAATAGTAGTCATACAAGCAGACACTTTAATAGATCAGCAGTTAGTCGACTTTCTTTAAAAACACTGGAAGCCTATTTTTTCTAGGTTTATTACATTATATACTGAATGTTAATGAAAAGATCCGAGGGATATTCGTTTAAGGATCCCGTGAGTCTCACCGCATCTGCGATTCTCGTGGACAATTTAGATGACACGTACGAAAGTCATATCAGTGAAATGAGGACAAATGTCTGAAATAATGCACGCAATAACGTAGTCCTTTTAATAATATTTTCAGGTAGAATTTGCTTCCCCCTGTAAATTTTACTTTTTTTAAGACATGAGACAGTTTTTTACCATTACTATAAAACATGAATACAAATCAATATTAATAATGAAGTAAACTGGAAATTACACGTTTTGGTAAAGAATGAAATAAACGAGGCACTTTATTTCAATTTTACTCCAAGTTTAATTTTCATTCATATAGAGACATGTCGTGTCGATTTAATAACGCGATTAATTTTCAAATAAGTTCTATATACAAGAAAAATTCAATTGAACATTCAGGCTTTTCCTCGTATCAGAGTCACTTTCCCAGCGCATGTTTGCAAAACGAACTCTGACTTTTTTAGTACGAAATAGTGTGAATTTTATGCCAGCAATATTATGAAGGTAATTATGAGGCGTAATTTTGTCATATACGCTTAATTCAGCATAAAACCTTCTCGGCCACATAGCCGCCATCTTCAGTGCGATTCTGCGACGGCTGCGGGCCCCTATGAAGAAGACGAAGCAAGTGCTTTCCCTTTCTTATATGTTTAGACATTTGAGTTTTCTTAGACCTGGCAATGAGGTTGAAAGCGATCCCAGTTGACAACCAACTGGATCTGTTGGCCCCTAGAGCAGCTTCTGCGAGCGCGCAAGGCTCACTGCGCCTGCACTGCGCCAGGCGCTCCATGAAAAATGCATCAGAAAATTTCTCTTTGAAAATTACACAAACTGAAATGACCGACAAACTGAAACCTCGTAAAAAATATTTCTTGCGGGATTCTGGCTCATGATTGTGAGAGGGTTCCGTCTAGCAAGGAACCTAAGACGTCCGGAGGCCCAACCAGGTTTGATCCCTAGCTACGCCGCAAGTGTTGTGAACTTCCATAAATCCATTCCATAAATATACTATGGAAACTATCTTACCGGCTGAGAGTGCTCTGGGTATCAACTGATGTCTCTGCAGTACCTCTGACCGAGAGGTTCTAAGTTCGAGTCGCGAGAGTGGCAAATTTTCGACACGTTACGTTGCTAGAACACATTCAGCTATTGTCTGAACAGCTCTGGGGGCCGGATACTCTGATATGGTAGTTTTCTGTGATTTTTCACATAAATACCAGGTGAACTGAGCAATACGTTAAAAATGGGATGAAAACCGTCTTTCCTATTCCCTGATAAATCCTTTCCCCTTACACAGGCGACACTAGTCGGGAGCTTCAAAGCTCGTCCCGGCAGAGGGATATGCCAAGAAGAATAAATGTCGATGAAGATTCGAGGCGGAAACAATTCGAATTAATACCCCCCCCCCCGCGCTCACTGTATTTGAACTCTCTCAACTGACAGGCCTCATTTGCCACCTGCAGGTCGGCCGTAACACGTCTCAACCTCCTCCTGCGCGCGCGCGCGTGTGGGGGGGGGGAGGGGAGGGGAGGGGACTCGCTCGCTCCGACACCCCCCCCCTCGCAACGGCCCCCCGCCGCACCGAATGAAAAGAGCTGCATGCGCACTTTCATATTGACAAACGTACGCTTAAAAATGCCAAGTGCCTGACGCATTGAATTGAATTGATGCCTTATTTTACGTAGCAAGACTCGGGCCATGAGGCCTGCTCTTCCGTCTGACCACGCAAATTTCGCTACGCTCCTTTCACCAAGTAGCAGAGAAAGGAGGTATTTCTTGGGCGAGAAACAGGCGATTTCAATTTAGATCAGAGGCGTCATTTAGGCTTGATCTTTTACATGCAGAGTAAACTAACAAAGTTTACTAACATGGGACAACTGGCTTTACTTTCCCTTCGAAGGAAGGCGTACGAAGGCTTCGATCGGGTTTGAATCCGCCAACTTGGGTACAACAGTCCGGCACGCTAACCGTATGTACGCTAAACCTGAGGTAGGGTTGGCGATAGAAAAAAAAAAAAACTATTAAAATTCCTATCGTTGATACGTACCGATACGAGCACATACCTGGCGAATTTTTAACCGAGGAGGGCTAAGTGCAATCGGACAGAACATTACGCGAGCTTCGTCCCTCGGAATAGTCGGGGCCGAACCATTAAACGGATGGCTCGGGGGAGTGGGGTGCGTGGCTTCCTTTGGCCTCAGGGCATCACCTGATGCTACTGCATTGCCTCTGACCGAAGATTGTAGGGACAGAATCCCGACGGGAGCAGGATATTCGACACTAGCTACTTCGCTAGGACGACGTCAGTCGCTGTCTGGAGAAGAATTCTAGCGGCCAGCTGTTCTGATCGATAGTCTTGTGTTTTTCGCCGTTCAACACCAGGCGAATGCCAGAGTAGTACCTTAACAGACGGGCCGCGGACCGCGGGCGATCTTTCCTTCCTCTTTCAAGACCTATCATCACCTCTTTCATACACTTACACACACTTACACTAACATGCACTAGAAATCCACACATTCGGGAGTGCAGTCAGGCTGGGGCGGGCCAGACTGCTCTCCCGACGGAGATACCTGGTTGGGAAAAACTCGTAATTCAACATACAGGTTCGTGTCGATCTCGGCATTCAGCGGGTTAAGAACACCGCCACCTCCCACGATAAAAAGATGTACCACACTTACGGCACTAAACACTTTTGGAGATGTCGCCAACGGACTCATCGATTGACCGCGCGCTCCGCCGCGGCCGCCGTCGGAGGGGAGGAGGGGAGGGGAGGGGAGGGGAGGGGAGGCGCCAGCGCAATTGGCAGACAAGCCAACCAACGAATTGCTCTTCATTCTCCGTTTTTCACCTCTGATGTATTACCCTTCGCACCATTTGCGCACGATTAACGGGGTATGGGAGTCACTCGAAAGGAGGAGATTAAAGTCACGTGCCTATGCAATGTATAAAGCGTACACAGGCCTTCGAGCGTGGAAAGGAATTCAAAGTCGATCAGGGAAACCTACATATTTCGGCAGAGCGGATCATGCAAAAAAATTCAGACAAGAAATCAGAAAATGGACGTTGGGAAATATTAATTCGCGAATCGAACTATTAGAGACTGGAACGGTTTGTCTTTGTCAATCTTCGATCCCTTTCCTCAAAGCCTGAGCAAATTTAAAAGTAAATTAGATTCCTGAATGTTAATATGTGAATTACAAATATATTTAATATTATTCAATGTAAATAACGATGTCTACTATGTAATTAAGTGATATTATTATTATTATTATTATTATTATTATTATTATTATTATTTTTATTATTATGATTAATTATGTGTAGTGCAGTGGCGTTGTGAAACTGAGGGAAACGAGTGTGTACGATAGGCATTACAGCTCGGTGTTTCGCAGTGCGTTGAAGTGTGGTGAAGTGGAGTGCTATGAAAGATTGCACGGTGCACGTTAAGTTGTAACATTTTTAGATTTTGCAAAGTTGTCAAGTTCTGTAATGTTAAGTTAGTGTATTCTGCCACCAAGTTCTCAAACTTATTTGCTGAATTATTAATAAATCTAATCTAATCTAAAATATTGTGTTGGTGAGTGCGCGCCCACTCCGTCCTGTGTGTGCATAGGGGGGGGGGGAGGCTGCACCCACCACCTCACCACGAGGGAACTTTATCACTTATTTTTACGAACACTTATAAGAGATAGTGTCTTTTGACAAAATCAGTAGCTGAAAATTAGTAAAAATGGTTATTAAAATCACAGTACAAATTAGTTTTCAAGGGCAAATGAGCATCAGACGTTTAATTCAATAATAATGAGCTCTTGTTTTAAGAATTAGAATCAGATTCAAACCAAATATGCATTATTTAACATTAATGGGTAATCCGTCTTATGTCCACATGTATATCAATTATAACTGTGTCGTGATTTTTACCCCAACCGAATATACGTCTGCAATACGTCCAAAGCCATATCAGTCACGATAAGAAGGATTTGGATAAACCTGATCACGAATCAGTAGTATTCATTCTGTTATCGGAAGAAACGAACACTTTCAATTGTCGAGAACCCCTCTGGGAAGGCATTAGCGCCTGCTCTGAGCGAAATGTATCGTTTGGCCTTGGAGCCCGCCCTCTGTAATGGAGTCCAGTTGGCGGGAGGGGACAGCATCTCCATACTGCGCAGTCAGCTGAGCCGAGCCGAGCCGAGCGAAGGGTAAGCAGCAGGACGCCATTAGACCCGGCCAGGCCCTGAGCCCTGCAGCCGCGGGCGCTGGGCACGCTGCCAGACGGTCGGGCAGCGCAAGTGGGCGAGGGAGGAGGGCGGCGGCACCCAAATGGCAACACTGGTGCGCTTCTCACAAGATTGGTGCTCGAGGTCACGGATGCACGTCCGAATGTGTTTTAATAGTCCATTTATTGTCTGCAGGAATAATTCCAAGTGAATAACGGGGCGCCGGCGCCAGGATGAAGGTCTTGGGGTGGGGGACGCGAGGAAAAGCCTGTGCAGTGGACAGCGTCGACACCAGGCACTTCATTAGAGAAATAACAATTACTCTGCAATATCTTAGACTCATTAAATATAAATTATTCCAAAAATGCCACTAAAGAAAATAACTCATGAATATATATGGCGATAATATATTCTATGACGAAGGATATTCCATCTATTTTTTAACTAAATTTATCTAATCTATATTTCGATTAGCTTACGTAATTTCAATAAGTCATTGAAGTGTTCTTTGTGTTTAAGAATGCACATAATTTAATATTTATTGATAATATTTAAAATAAATAATGTTTACGCCAAATAATAATGTAATATAAAATTAATAATAGGATCTTTATAAGTTAGCAGAGCCCGTTATTTCCCAGAACGACGCCCAAATTTGAGATTCACCTGGGAACACAAATGTGAAGGCTCCGTTCCAAACATCGCAACCGAGGGTAGGGCTGCACTTGATAAGAGAGCGCAGAGTGCTGCTGTGCATTGCGGCCTCCGCGGGGATGACCTCCCAGGCGGGCGGGGCGGGGGCGCGCCTGGAGGGCGCGGTGAGGAGGCTCGGGGAGAGGCGGAATTGGGACGACGGATGTTGCAGGAGGTTGGGTTGGGCGGAGTGGGACGGGGTTTGGAGGGGCGGTGCGGGACACGACAGGACGGGGTGGAAGAGTTGGCCGGGAGGGCAGGGCCGGAGCGGCAGTTGAGAGCCGGGCCGGGGGGGGCGGGGAGGGAAGGGGGGGGCGGGCGAGGTGACGCGAGTGGAAATTATTTCTCGATTTATTTCGGCAATTTCTCGCCTAAGAGGAAGGCGATCGGGCGTGAGGACGGGGGAGCAGGAGGGGTGACAAGGAGAGCGTGACACAGTCCCAGCGGGTGGCGGTGTCAGGGAACGCAGTAGCGTCATGGAGGGGGAGGTGGTAGCAGAGGAGGGGCGGTGGGGCTACACCACAGGCAGGCAGAACGCGCCGGCACGGAGACGTCTTGAGGGGCGGACTTGGATAGTGTTAGAGGAGTCCGGGGGCCTAGCCTGTGTGGATGTGGGGCGCAGAGGGTAGTGGAGTCACCACCTTAAGAACAGAGTGAGGTGGATACGCCGGGAGGGTCTCGGGGCAGTGGAAGACGAGAGCGGGGGTGGAGGAGGGGAGGGGTGGAGGGAGGGGAAGAAGGCCGCTGGATGCACGCGTGGAAGCAATATCCCCAGCGCCCGCAGATTAATGGTCGTGCGCCCGGCGGTTGGCACGCCTGACGTGCATGCGTAAATGGCGGCGACAAAAGACGGCGGTCGCCCGCCCACCTCGCGACAAAAAACGAAGGCTCCTCCGACATATACGAGCGGCGCCGCGAAAAAGCAGTTTTATTCCTTATTACGGCGCCGAAGAGCAAGCAGCCATTCTCGCCTCCCGCAGTTTGGCGACGCGCGTAAAAATTGCTTTTTAATCCCATGCGCCTCCTCCCTGCGCTCGGCAAAACACGGCACGGCGCTCTGCCAGGCCACGGTCATCCCGTAATTATACTCTGCACGCGGCGGGAGAGCTTCCCTTCGAGATGGGAAGTGCTGAGACGGTGACCGTAATGTGAAAAATTTAACATTATACTGTGGGAGGCAAAACACAAAATAGCTGATAAAACCGTTGACGTTTTCCAGAGATGCCCTCTTTGCACATCATTTTCTAATGAATAAAAATGTAACTATTAATGAATCGAAATGGATGAATTATTTCAGAAACAAGTACATATTTAACAATTTTGATGTCATGGCGGATAAATAGTCCCATTCCGTGAATGTGTGTGGGTCATTTGAGGTAGATATATCACAAGCGCGCAAGTGAACAATTGGGGGAAATTTTATTTAAAAATGTTACACACATGACATTTACCTTTGATTGTTAGCATCTTGCGAAGAAACGTTAATCAGTGAGCACTCGAAATCTTTTTTATCGTCATAACACGACTTGCAAAATAAGACTGTAAAATAGGTGCCTCCCAATAAGGAGTAAATGTGATATATACAAAATAATTCGGGTTTACGAAGTTTCTTGCGTGGTTTCTGGCCTAAAATTATCACGCTCTAATAGTACATTACGAAACGATGATGTAATGATGGTAATACGTGATATTACGTGAGTGTGATATTACATCACTAGCGAGAAACGAGCGTGTATCTTCAACTTCACTCTAGCGTAGTCATACCCGTTGCATCCAGTTTCATCCGGTACTTTTTATGCGACTTATGGTAACTTTCATAAGTTAAACGTTGAACCGTTTCGTGGCAGTTGGCATGCAGGATTGAGCCAAGGCCACCTAGCGAACAGCGCCCCATCCTACCCTGCTTCACGTGATTATAGTTTACTGAGGAAGTCAAATTGAATCAAAGTTAAATTACTTTAATATGTGGTTTGTAAACTTCTCTGTGATTGGTCAAGAACCTGCATCACAATGAAATCTGTATCGAAATGAGTATCAATATGCAACGGGTTGCAGCCATCAAATCGCAGAATATACAATGGCTGTAGAAAAAAAGCTTCATTTTTTGACTCTCTGGGTACATGGCTGTGCTTCTGCCACGGGACAAAAGAGCTGGGGTACTTCAGCGCCTCTGGTGAGCAGCCGCTGCAATTTACATTAAACAGGCGACGGCGGAGGCCGCGGCATTAGGCGCAAAGGCGCTCGGAGGGAGAGAGAAGAAGGGGAGAAGGAGCCGCAGCTCCTAAGAAAAGCTGCGCCGGAAATTACGGCGCATTAAATAGTAACAGTAATCGCCGATGGAGGCGCTGCGGGCGGAGCAGGTGACGAGACGAGATGGGGAATGAAAAAGGCGAGGACGCTGCAAGAGAAAGACGCTCATTAAAGAGCACAACAATACAACACAAAGCAAGGATGAAGGATTCGAAGGAGTGATATGCTTCATACCCTTAGGAAAGATTTGTTTTGTACGCTTGGCAAGACACTTCGGGGCAAAATCCCCTTCGTGCTACCGACTGCGTTTAGCCTACTCAAAGTCCTCGCTCAGTCAGGCTTTTCGACTCCAGCTCCATGGCTGAATTCTGCCGCTGACTCGAGGATAATTCCAGCGACCGGCTGCGCTGAGAAGTCGGTCATTGGAAAAACTTGACATAAGAGCCAATCAGCGAGTTGATCTAGCGATCGACATATCCACTGGCAATGGGTGGCCGAGCATTTCTGTCGGGGTGACCCAAGCTATTTCAAGAACCCCTCACAACAGCTGCGACGTTTGTTGCTTTCAAGGCCGTACAAACGTAACTTACGAGTAGAACATCCACTACGGTGCAGAAGGAGCAACGGAGCGGAATGTGATTGGCAGGTGATTGTGCTGCCCCCCAGCGCCTGCTTTCCCCGCCCCCGCCCCCGCGAGGGGCTGCCTCTACTAACGAATGTTGGCTTCCTCCCCAGCGCTCCATCCTTAGCCAGCAATAACTATAAATATATTCTTCTAAAGCATTGTGCAGAATCTGTTGAGAGCAGACGCATAACATGCGCTGCTAGACATCTTCGTACATTCCCCGTAACGTCGGTTCATCAGAGTGCACGATTCACACCACATACCAACGTCATTCGCATTTATGAGGAGAAAAAACAATACACATATGAGTTAAATACTGCGTTTTATGTTCTTATCAAGGAATATATTTTCTTATAGACATCATTAATAGGTTTCACTATCATTATTGTCATTATTCATCTATTATATAAAAGTTTGATCCAAAGGATGGATTGCTCACAAATCTTGAAGAAATAATTCTGCGATTTGCAACGTAATTTAAGCACGATCACGTTGCCTGCGCCTGCCAATGTCTCTGATCGCTTCACGAGCACGGCGCCGCTAGAGGCGGAGCCAGGGAGGCAAGTGAGTCCGGGCGCACCGACGGCCAAGCTCATTCGCCCCGTAAGCGCAGTTAATGCTGTTCCCTCGTGAGACGGCGGTGGTCTTCCCCACCGGATGGCGAGATACGGCGCCTAACTCCCGTCGGTTGCAGAGTTCCCCAAACCAGGTATCTCCCCCCAACTGGGACAAGCTCTGAGCTTCCGACTAGTCTCCCGGCATGCGTGGTAGTGTAGTGCTTGTTGGTGCAGACGTGTGTGTGTGTGTGGTGGTGAGCAGAGGATAAGGAAGAGGAAGGAAACATCGCGCGCGGTCCGCGGACTTTTTGTTACAATCCTGTTCAAGTGTTATCTTGATGTTGAGCGAACAAATCACGGAAAACTACCGATTAGAGGGAGCAGTCGGCCGCGAGAATTCTTCTCCAGACTGCGACTGAATTCGACCTGGCTGACAAGCAAGCGTCGAAAATCTTCGGAAGTGGAACCGAGGACCTTCCGGTCAGGGCCACTGCAGTCACATCAGTTGATACCCTGAGCGCCCTCTCTTGGTAGGGAAACTTCATGGCGTAACTGTTGGTGATACCACGAGCAATGATATTCGTTGGTGCCATTGCTTGGTGCAACTGCAGTCATCGGTAGCACTTAGCAACAGTAAACTGAGGGAAGAAAAGTTTCGCCGCCACGATAGCGTAAGTTGTTCATCGAACAAAGCAATCAAAATTCCTTTCAACATAATCTTCTGTTCTGGAGGTTTCCGTTTACTTCAACTGCGCTTATCTCATCCGAAAATGAAATTGTGAGACTCTTAAGAAAGTTTCCGATGATCAGTTAATGTCCTAAAAAGTAGCTAAAACTTCAGACAGTTAAACCCACTTACAACATAGAACTCAGTCGCCTTAACATTGAAAGATCGGTTCATATTTATGTTGCGGATTTATTTATGCGGATGAAATAATGTCATATCCAAATATAGCTTCACCAAGCAGTCTTCGTCCATTTAGGCTAAACGTCAGGGAAATCAGGTGAAAAAGCCCGCCAAGCGCACATCATGTGAAGAAATACAGCAGATTATGTTTTATTCTTCGTGTCTTCCGGGCTGATGGGCCGTGGTCCAATTGGCTTTGAGATACCAAAAGTTTCGCCCACGACTGCGGTGGGCATCATCAGTGGCGAGGTCTCGGGCGAAGTGTCCGGGACGGTGACTGACTGGTGACTGACTGGTCAATTTGAACCCTGAGGTGGAGGGAAGCGATTTACGTTTGAAAGCCTTGCCCTGATGCGGTGCAATGCATTCTAGTAGCCACCCATCGTGGGAAAGCGACCGCGCGACCTTCCATTCCAGGAGGCCCCATTGGGGGAGCGGTCACTACAGGCAGTAGCAGCTCTGCGACTTCTAACGTACTAACAAACAAACCTTCTAAAGATCTACCAAGTAGGCGTTTTGATGTGATTTGAAATCATTATCCACATCGGTCCAGGTAACTTCATATCCTAACAATATTTATCATACACTAAACTCACATATTATTGTACATTTAAAAAAAATTATTGACAATATTATATTCTGTGAAAAGCATTCTTGGAAATTTTAAAGCTTTTTTTACCATTCACAAGTCGAGCTACATTGAATTCCATAGGATATTGCTAGTTTCATCTTGGTATCAATTAGTTTTGACGTTGAGTTAAGTTTTCACGAAGCAAAATTAAGGGACAAAAGAGTAAGTTTTGCATTTGGAAATTTAAAACCAAGTTCTCTGTCCTACTGCTTCGTAAATGATTCTTTCAAAAAAGAATAACGGAACTTAATTTAAAAGTCAGAAAAATGTACAGTCTATTTTACTACTAAGTATACATGAAATGTGTATACCTAAATATTGTTCTACGGCAAATCTTAGTACTAAATGTTTTGATCGTTCTATTTACGCAACTTCAACATTTAATTACAAGTAATTTTTATCTTTTTATAGAAATTTGAATTGATATCTTGAAAATGTTTAGTCCATATGTGTATACATATTCAGGTATATGTTATTCCACATAAATCGTAGCGGTGGTCAGTAATCAGCGTAAACGGTGCGGAAATACTATCTATCCAGATTTGTCCAACATCATGCAGTTGATCTAAAAGTGTTTTTGGAACAAGAGTGTTTTCACGAGTTGCGGCTTCAGCGGCGCAACAATTAGCGAAACGGACGTTGTAACGCGCATTTTTCAGGGCAAAACAATCCTTCGAAGACCTGCTTTTGGAGGCGAAGAAATGCTAGCTGTTCCATGAGAAAGCTCCTCAAGCCTAAAAGAAGCGACTGAGTAAAATTCAAATCGCCAAACTGATCCCTCCCGTTCCTGGCAGACGGTGAAAGATGCGTAGCGGAGATGACGTGCTCAGCAAGGCCTCGTTGAGCTGAGTTGAATTTCAAAGATTTCGGACTTAATGTGGGGGAGTGGCAACTGCCCCTGAACAGAGCGACGGGCAGGGCGTGAGGGCGGCTGGTTGGCTCCTCAAGCGGCACGCGGAATGCCTTTACTGGCCTGCCGTACGATTTACACTCAACTCAGCAACTAACGGATTTTTTTATCGCTGGATGAAATATGACTATTTGATATAAATTTGATTTAGTAAAACAGAAAATAAACAAGTTCCGCCGTCGCCAACGACCGCTCACGAGAGGACTGGAAAGTCACCGCGTAGGCAATGAAACCGTTGTTCTTTTGTAATGCACGAGTAATAAGCAAGAAGCCGCATTTAACATCGTGAATGAAAAGTGAGGCTGAGTGCTTCGTGCAGCGGGTGAGAGCCGAGTGGGCGGACCGCGAGGCGAGAGTTTCGCCAGCGCCGTCGCCTATGCCCGGTGTCTGTCTGTGTGTGTGTGGCCGGGCGGCGGCCCGACCCGCTGCTCTTTTGTCCCGAGCGTTCCATTTCGCTGCCGCGCCCCCCCCCTCGCCCTTGTCACACCATGAAACTGGCGCTCCGGGGGAGGGGGAGGGGGAGGAGTGAAAAAGTTGAACCGCGTCGGCGAAGCGGAAGAGTGGGGAGGGGAAGCTGTGTTGCGAGACGCCTCCCCCCCCCCCAGACACATACGCAGACGTCACCTTTAACGGCTGCCACAGATATCGATCCATGGAAAGCATTTGTTTCTAATAAATTCTAATAACTTATTTAAATAAAACATTCCTAATAACATGTTCCATTCACAACCATCTTGTACGTATACAGGTATACTGCCACTTAATGAAAAATATTTTAACGACACAAGTAATCATTGGCACAGATTTTGTATACGTAATCAAATGAAATCTGCGTGATATCTCGTGGAAAACAGAGGCGTGTAGTTTGTCTACTGACGGCAGCATATCTCGCACGAGCTTATCGGCACAACCAATGTGACAGAAAACGCTTTGAAGTGTCAGTTTTCTTTTTGCTGTCGCGTCGTTCCACCCTGCAGTTCCGGATTTGTCAAACAATACGAATTATTTAAAGCTACAGAAAAGAACAGGCGTAGAAAAATATCAAAGCAAAATGTTTAACTACAACATATTTTATTTCATGTTTACAAACTTCGCCTATTTGTAGTCACTTACAATCCCTTTCACTACTGTTCCCGTATCCGGTCATATCAATATGATTCAATTGTGATATCTTTGCAGGCTACAGTGCCCCGTGTTAATGCCCGTTATAAGAAGTTCCTGTGCTTCTAGCCGTCGCTGATGTAGGCTCGAATGCATCCCCCGGGATGCAGAATCTGGCTCCGACCCAAACGCCCCTCTGCAGGTCCCTCCTTCGCAGGCCCTTCCTCCTTCGGTGACATCCCCGCGCTTCAAGGCACCTGCCACCGCTGGGGGACCCCGCCGGAACTAGCTCGACGATCCCGGTTGGTCTACCGACACGGCCAGCAATGCGTACACGCAGAAGGGAGAATAGTAAAAGGACGAGATGGCACGCACCTGCGCAGCGTTACTGCACGCACGAGGGCCAGACGGCGGGGCGGCCGGGCGGCGAGCGCGGCAGCTCCGGGTGGCGGCGCCGCAGGCAGCGCAGCGAGCACGCGTGCAGCAGCAGGTGCTGCTCCTGCAGGCGCACCAGGCGCGGCCGCGCGCCCCCCTGCGCCTGCGCACCGGCCTCTGCGCGCGCGGCCCGCACCAGCGCCTGCCCCTCGCGCACGTACAGGCGCAGCGCCGCCGCCAGCCGCTCCTGCGCGCCCAGCGGCCCCGCCTGCGCCCAATTCCACTTCGCACACTCCCTCCTCACCCTCTGGAAAGGCATCTTTAGCACACTTCTGTCATCAAGCGTAAAGATCTTGTTTCTGTTTTACGTGATGGCAGTAAGCTTTGGTCCCCTCGTCAGTCTTCAACGGACCGAAAATGTGGAAGCGCGCAGCAGGGCGCCACGACAAAACAATGGCGCCCATCAGCGAGTACGTATTAAGTATGAAAACCAGGCTGTACGGCCAGCGCGGCTAAAGTTCAACTCTTCCGGAATAGGATTAAGCACGTGTCTATCTTTAGCGAGAGAACGGACTGTGCTTTGCATTCGGAGCTTGAGGCGAATCCAGAAGAGGGAGCAGCGCCTGTCACACGACTACAGACTGCACGCTGTCCCCGGTGGGCCTAGTGAAGACGATTTCGGAGAGTTGGACGGAGAATGCTGCAAAGACTAAGGAATAGGGACTGACTGGTTAGTGATCCCCAAGAGGGCGAGATCGGGCGCAGACCTGCCGGTCGCGATGCGGGATTTCTCCCGACCACGGGCCACCGCCTCAGCCGGGTCAAGCTGCAAGCTCCTTGGGAGTGCAGCGCATGGACGTTTAAGGTAGCAAGGGGTGAGGGATATGGCAAGGAAGAGGAAGAAGAAGTCGCGTGCGTCTCGTGGATCGTTTCGTTGGGGCATGTGCCGGCGCTCGCGGCTGCTAGAGCCTCGGAGAGGCCCCAATGCCCTGGAGGCGTACCGCCGCGCCGGGCCGCGCGCGCAGAGACCCCATGAAGCTCCACTGGAAGCGAGCGAAGCGCGCGGGAGCCACCACCAGGCGGCGCCGCGGCCGCTCCTCCAGCAGCACGAAGTGGCGCAGCGCGGCCAGCGCCAGCGCGTGCACCCCCCGCAGCCGCTCGCTGCCCGCCTCCACTCCGCAGCGCCACCGCGCCCGCCGCCCTCACCGCCGCCGACTCCCGCCCCACTCGCCCCACCTGCCCGCACCCGCCCCGGCCCCCCCCTCGCACCCGCCAGTCCCCGCGCCCCGCCCGCGCCCGCCCCCGCACGCACCTCGTCGAGAGCCGCCCCTCGAAGAAGCAGAGGCGCCGCGCCAGGGCGTCGGCCATGGCCCACGTCCCGCAGCAGCACACGTTGCCAGCAGGCGGGCCGCTACGCCGCCCACCAGCGCGCAGTGGGCGCCCGGGCGGCGGCGCGGCGGCGGACGGCGTCGGCGGCGCGCTGCACTCGCGCTTGAATGCGCGCGTCATCGCGTCCCGCACGCGCGTCCAGCGCGCGCACAGTGGGCGCAGCTGGCCAACTGCGCGACGGCACGCCGCTCGCTAGCACTGCGCCAGCACCCCGTCAGGGCAGCGCCTGCGCCCCGCGCCCGCCCCCGCCCGCGCCCACGCCGCCTCTCGCCCTCCGCCGCCGCCATCGCCGCCGCCGCCGCCGCTGCGCAGGGCGCACACTTGCTTCTCTCTCAAACGATGCAGCGTGTCCACGGGCCTCCGCGGGCTCCAGCCGCTCGACGCTATCAAAGCGCGGACCGCACTCCAGAAGCCCTTCCCGGCCACATGCCAGCGAGATTGACACGAGATTACTTCGATAAAATTACCTACTATGAAAGTTTGAATAGGCAACGAATGATCTTGTTGGTAGGAGAGGCAGAGAAACCGGACAGGCTCAAGTGAGCCACTTGCAAACGCATATTGTTCGGCATTCATCAACCGGGAATTGAACTCCTGCCCGGCAGTCGAGGAGAGCCATTCTATATTTTCGGAGCAGTAACAGGGTATTTCTCAGAATCTGTAGCAGCGACCAGTAAGGGAACGATATAAAGTGTATACGAGTATTGAATGGGAGGTCAACGTTCCTCATGCGTCAGAACGTGCTTGAGGCGCTGAACGATAGTGAGGTTGTGGGCGACTGCAAGGATCAACCGAGTGCTGTAATCGATGAAGCTCTGATATCTTCCCGACGAATGTCAGAGCGGCCTAACATATTGCAGTTGAGTCCCTTCCTAACTAGTAGAATACTGACTACGAGATAATCCCAAACCTTTCCTTTCATAGCTGACAGTAACTGATGGGGATAAGTCTAATATCCTGTATGAACTGAATAATGAAAAAATAGTTTCCCGCACTCTGTCACTGGTATGTTCAACAATCGCCTGAGAATACGTTTCCCGTTTTGCAACAGTCAACCTCTGCGGCTCCCACAGCTCCTTAGCAGGACGTTTGGGCACCCAAAGCGCCGTCTCCGCAGCCAGCACGAGAGGGCCGAGACGAGCGCAGGCGCCGGCGCCGGCGCCGGCGTCGGGGCCCCGCTCACAAGCGGCGTCTCATTCCCACCAACGCGCACTCCGCCCCCAAAATTCCTACTTTGCATGGACCCATTGATTCTGAGCGATTCTGGACGGATTAAGACAGCGGCTAAGCTTATTAGTTCCGTTAGAGTTGTGCAAGGTTTAGTCACAGAACGTGGCGGAGATCGTTCCTCACTGGATGACGAGATCCGGCGCCCAAATTCAACTTTGCAAGCAGGGGGTTTCTCCAACCAGGTATCTCCCACCAACGGGGCACCGCCCCAGCCGGGACAAGCTTTAATCTCCCGAGCGAAATCCAGGCTTGTGTGGCAGTGTATCGCATGCAAATGAAAGTGTATATGGGGTAAGGATAGAATAAGGAATAGGAAGGAAAGATCGCGCGCAGAGCAGCCGGCATCTGCAGTTCTCCTCCAGACAGCGGCTGAATTAGACCCAGCTGCCAAGTCGACCTCAACCCCCGGTTAGACGCACTGCACTTAATATGAACTTTATTAGCTCATTATGCGACGTCGGTTCGTTATTAATCACGATCCTATTTTATCTAATTTTATTGCTAAGGTGTTTCATAATATTTATTTAAACTTGGCTTGCACAATAAAGTGTAATAAAATAAAATTCATTATTACACACGGTAATATACTTTATGTACGCGGGAAAGTTCGTATTGACGCTTCCTCTCGACAGCAATGCAATTAATGTACCACGAATGTCAATTAAGTGTTTTACTACTGATGAAACTACGTAAATTGATCATTTTTATCATCCCTTCCCTGTAGTGCATTTCTGGTGTTTTCATTCAGCAAAATAACACGCCATCAAAAAAGAGGGGAATATTTCTCCCGCAAATCAAAATCTTCATTATAATTTAGTGCTTTTTGTTTCTACCGAATTATTAGCAAATTTGTAGCAAACAGAGAAAATCAATACCTTTTTAAGGGGCTGGAGCGGATCATTTTAAACAAATTCTCTCGGTAATTGTTCGTGAAGAACTGGGTCTAAGCAATAAGAGACGTTACATAGATGAAGTGACTTCAATTTTCTCAAATGTTAACATGTTTATTATGAATACAATGAAAATAAGATCAGTTTCGGATTTTCCCTCGAAATGTCTTATTTTCTATTCGTGAGCGCGGTTGCAATTCCTCGGAATGGGCGAATCACGACCCCGGACTCCCTCAAGGGCCATTGATCGCCAATCTGCGGTCGGCACCTTCACACGCTGTAAACTCCTTGTAAAATTGTTATTATTGGCTCCCCCTGGCCGTGTTTTTCACGGGAGAAATAAGCCACGCGATGTTTCAATAAAACCTATTCTACGTTTATTTTTGACGCAGTTCTCTCAAAATTGGCCGAGACAAACGTGTGAATACGAAAAGGTGTCTTTGATCGGTATCAGTGTAGCAGTATAACGGCTATTTTAAGCAAAAATATATTCAATGAACTCGTAAGCAAATAAAAGGTACTAAAATGCTAAGATTTTGATCTTCAAATAGCACTCATGCATTATTTCGTTGCAGAAAAAAATATAAAAATATTATGTGAATCAAGTGATCACAATTATATCTTTAATGCGATATGGGTGTGCTAACGGGAATTCACTCCAAAATAAAAGAAAAAAACTCGCAATGTCATTTCCATTCTAATGAGGAAAACTACAAATTTCAAGTCAATGTTTCGAGAAAAAAGTGAGTTGTGTGTGGATCTACATTTCTGTCATATTGTAGACCCTACTTTGGCTTCTAAGCGATAAATGCTGAAACCTCTTAAATGTGACGAATCGTCTTACCTCAACTCTGTGATGCTTTCGAAATTACTGCGGTTTTATCATAAAGACTGAAGTTCATTCCTTTATCACCAACTGAAATTACTTCTTATCCATTTAGGAAAAATGTAGCGTTATCCGCTCCATAAAGGAGATAGGGGATAGTATTATAACCGACTGTATAAGAAAACAAATGAGTCAATAGATATGCAAATGGGCGACGTTTGTTTACATGTTGGATTAAAATGAGTTCACATCTATAATGCATACAATAGTTGAACACATGAAAGAGTTGGTAAGGGTCTAAGGTGTTCTGGAATGCACGTAAGTTTGTTCCTTTGAGCCTTTTTGCTTGTCATAAAATAGAGCTTGAATATCCAAGAAAAGATATTTTGTATCATAACCTCTTACAAATATTTTATCGTTGGTTTCAAACGTTGAAGTGTCTTGAAAAAGGCGACGACAATTCGACATATCGTTAATCCTTGACCAACATTTTGCCGGGACCACAAACACAAAGCAGAACACAGATGGCTTTGAAAAAAAAAATCTCCTCACTTGTCTTATATTTATTTACGTAAAGTAGCAATCAGTTCGTTATTTGCCGTGTGCGTCTCAATAACAAAAACTGAGCATCACATTTTCGACAAAAATATTTGTGTAGTTCCAAGAATGGGTAAACGATTCTTAAACGTGAGCCTTTGGAAACAGTGTAGATTCTGCGATATTACAGATATTATCCACAAAATGTCCAGTGGAACGACATTTGATTTAAAAGCCTTCGTGAATTATTTTTAGGTTATTGAAATTAGATAATTAAATCGTTTTACTGAAAACTTGTATAAAAATATTTTTTATGTCAATAATTTCAATATTACGAATACATTTTATTTCAACATCCGTAAATAAGTTATATGCAGCAAATATGTTATATTCAAATTATTTTAAAATATATTAAAATGAGTGTAATACGTATGACAATATATTCTACGAAAAAATACTGGATATTGTTACAAATAAGCAAGATAATGCGATAAACAAAAAACCATTTGAAAGAAAAAGGTGTTTTTTGCCTGAACTTGCCAATAAGAAAAACATAGGAGTTAATTTCTTAAATAAGTAATTAAAATACTACTTGTAGAGTATATTTATGACCAACATTGAAATAATGTATTAGTTTTGCATACATAAACTACGCAAAATCTATTAGTAAATTCTAAAACACATGAACAAATTATTTATTTACCTGAATAAATGCATACATATTTCGATCGTGTGTATTCAGAAAACTGTTTGAAGCACCTGCAACATAACTGTTTTGGAAGCTGATCGTTAGCTGTTAGTTCTAGACTACAGCTGCAGTGCATTTGATGAAAATTATTTTTCTTCAGATGTGAACGGAGTACTGCTGCCAGTTAGCATCAGGAGCCGAGCTTGCCTGAGAGAATGCGAGGCGGAGTCCCAGCGCCTGAGTGAACAGCTTAGCTCTTTGGAGTGAGTAATGGTATCCGTAGAAATCTACATACTACTCACAGTAGACAACGAAAGGAGCCAGTCATGTAAACATGCTCGTGAGAAGAGGAAAATTAACACTAGGCTGAGAGTACTACCTTGAGGAAGATGTTAGGTCTGAGATATGCAATTGGAAAACGTTAATAGAGGTCAAATGAGGAATTATACCTCAAGCAAGATTATTATTTATACATAATTTTATAAAAGCGAAGACGCTTTTCTGGTCTTCTAGAAATTATGGAACGGTCAAGTCTATTTACGATAGAAAATGGATACGGATACGAGAAGTCAACCAAGATTTTCAACCTTCTTAAATCTCTGTGCCTGTACACACAACGTGAATGTCAGGTCGTCTGAAAGAAGAGATACGCTGGGGACCACGTCTTGGGGCGAGCAAGATAAAAAAAAAGCCAAGAGGAACGTGGGCTCTTAGCGCATTTCAATACGGTACGATACAGATATCTGAAATATGCAAGGTAAAATAATTAACTTGATGGCTGAATTAATATTTCCGAAGTATTAAAAAACTTCTAATAGAAAAAAGAGTTGGAAAATTCGTCAAGAGGAATGCTGAACGTCGTCGGCGGCCGACGAAAGAACTAACAAGTGAACATTTACCATTTGGTTTGCTTTCCCGAGTGGAGTGCAAAGTACTACCTCTGCTACCGTCGCCCACCCTGGCACAATGAACACTTGAAGGTGCACGCTCGCAGCGAGCACTGTCGCCGACATTCCAAACGCCTCTTGATTGGCGCATTACAAACCCTTTGCTGTTGAAGACGAGAAGGGATCGGTCAAAGCAGTCTCCTATGCGTGTGCGCCAAGGCGCGCATTTGTCTCGCAGCATCGACAATGCTTGGGGGGCGCTGGCGTGGGCGGCGCAGGGGGCCGTGATGGAGGGCGCGCGCTGGGCGCGGGCGCTGGCCCTCGGCGTGCTGGCGTGCGTGCCGGCCAGGGACCTGCCGCGCCTGGGCCTCGTGTGCCGTGCGTGGGACGCCGCCTGCCGTCGCTTCCTGGCGCGCCGCCTGCGCCGCCTGGTGGAGGGCGTGGCGGCGCGGCGCGCCCGCCCCGACGTGGCCGCGCTGCCGCCCTCGCACTGGCTGCCCTATGCCACCGGCTGCGTCTACCACTGCCTGCAGACGGCGCTCGACTCGGCGCTGGGGCAGGCGGGCCACCCGGCCACGGCTCGCATCCTGCTCCACGCGCAGCTCGTCTTGCGACAGGTGCAATTCAGTGTTGCCTTCCGGCCTCTCAAACGCCTCACTGGCAGTCAGTGTCTTTCAGAGTGGATCTTCTGGGCCATTGTAGGTCTACCTTTGCTCGTTCTTAAGTTGTGTGATAGTCCCGCATTGAGTGATTGTCAGATGTAAAGGAAATTTTGAAAGTCGCATTCCAGTCTTTTGTAACTATTTGATTGTATGGCCAGTATACTATTTCTTTGATAGTTTCAAGCTGATGGAAATTTCTAATTTTGTTGAAGAAATGATATGATCTTGGACAACAGGAACATGACATGTGTCCCAAGAAAATGTTGAATCACCGTGAACACAAATTAAGGCACCAAACACAAAGAATCATGTGATAACTCAGTTGACTTTGAAAGGTTCTAAAGGAAGTTAGAAGCACACTGTATGATTGAGGGTATCACTGACGACTTTGGCAGATGGGAAGGAAATTCTGAAACACTCGATCCGAGAATATATCCGAGGCATGCACAACTGAAGGGCGAGCGAAGGTAGACGCATAGTGACACGGTGATTCAGGCCCGATGTCAATATTGAATCACACTGAATGCAACTGAGGGTATCACACACGTCTTTGTGAAATCCGAGGGCATAATTAAAAATTACTATCGGCGCGTCATCCCCGCGCAATCGAAATTGCACGGGGAGTGACGCACAATCAACTATGCGCGTCCATTTTGCCGTTTGTTTGGCGTCATCGCAGACTGTGTTTAGGACACACGAGATTACTTGATCAATCCACGGCCTTTCTTGCATATTCTGTTTATAAGATGTAGTATGTGCTTTGAAGGCTGTTGGGCAAACGGGCGGCCTAGAAAACACTTGCTGCATTAGAAGTTGCACATGCATCGCACGACGGGAAAGCGAAGTCGGTCCGTCGCCAGGTGGACGCGCAGCCGCCCAGCGCGCAGTTCCCGCCCGACTGCGTCTACGACTCGCTGCGCGCGCTCTACGCCGCCTGCTTCTCGGCGCTGCGCAACTTCGAGCGCGACAGCTGCAAGCGCCGCACGGCCCCGCCCCCGCCCCCGCGCCCTCGCCACGCCCGCGCCAGCCTCGGCCCCGCACCCCGCGGCCCCCCCGGAAGCCCTCCGCCGCCGCCGCCAGGTAGGCGCAAAAGCACATTTGCCTAAGGGTAATTAAAAAAATGATAAAAATAATCAACCCGTGCAAGCTGAGAAATTGCAAGGAAGTTTTCATGAGAGTCTCGGCGCCGATCTTCATCCGCGTCCTTCATTGTTATTTGTTAAACCACACTTCTAAAGAGCGCCCAGAGTATTAACTGAGCCATTGAAACCAAACATGTTTACTCTATAAAATATAGTTTTATTGTAGAAATCTTTGTCATAAACCTCCATCTGTATTTAATCTTTAACACACAGACTTACCATGCATCGTTCTTTTCTTCGGTATTTTTAAATTCATTACAAATGGTTTTTATATGATTAATTTACAGCAAAACTAGCTTTAGAAAGAAAATTAAAAATTTATAATTTGCAAGTTTAAAATAAAATAGGTGGGTGAATTTTTAAAATATGACTAAATTAGAAAAGTGTTAAATCATAAAGCGTTAATGGCATTTTAGTGATAGGTTTCCATTGATGTAGGCATTTAGGTACAAGTGATAATCAAAATGCGTTGCATACAACACGCAATATTATTTTTTTACTTTTAAAATAGTATAGAAATAAAAATGTAAGCTTTATTGCACGAGTATATGTTTTAAAAGCGCGCGATTTTAGGGGCGAGTTTTCGAACTTGTACGAATGCAACATTAATATGAAATAAAAGACGTAAAATGTTCTTTTATAAACTTTTTCTTGTAACCTAAAATGTCGTTTATAATGTTGAGATACACAAAAATTAACTTATTTTTTTACTGATACGTCATTGATTATTATTGCCTCCAATATGGAGATCGATATTTATTAGTTGACTTACATTATCTGGAACCAGCGGATCTTGTTGACAAGGGATATATGAAACGATTGCAGAATACTACATGTTCTCTTATGGAAGAAAAATTATGAGAGAGAAATATGAAAAGTCAAATGGAGTGAAAAAAATATCTAGTTAATTAAAATACGTAAATCTAAAACAATGAAATCAGGTCTGTACCACGAGCGTTAACGTGTTTTAATGATCTCGGAACACACGACTTCGGACCTTTTACCGTCGCTCGAACATTAGAACCCTTACTGCGCCCTTGGTGTAGAAAAAACTAATACCGGTTCCGTAGTCATGCAAATAATACGATGATGCGCCCTCGCGTGTGTGGTTCCGCAGGCGATGCACGTCCAACTGCGAGCTGTCAACGCGCGTGGCGCCTCCGTCGCCGAAGCTGAAGCGCGAGGTGTCGGCGCGGAAACAGCAGCCGTCGGCCAACCGGGAGCCCAAGGTGCCTGGCGAAGGGGGGTGGTTACTGCATCGAAGGCTTCGGCGGCCGGAGGTTGTGTCGGGGAAGAGCCGCGTGTGCGCGGTGGTAGTAGCAGTAAGCTGTAAGGAAGTCACGATGCACCAGACGCGGTTCTTCCAGAACCTCCTTGATCGTTAATGAATGCTGTCTATTGAAAGTGAGAAGTGGAATCGCGAGGAGGCACAAGCGTTTCCTTACTTTTTATGAAAGTATCTAAAAATAAATATAATCTTATTATAAAATGAGTGCATTGTGGAGTGACTAATATTTCTATTGTGCTCCTGAACGATTTTTAATCTTTTCCCTCTAGGTGTTTAGAAAAGTGAAAATTATAATTCAGCATTCTTTTCTATATTATCGATGCATAAAATTGCAGAACAGTACGCCTCTATTGACGAGCGCAATAATGTGCAAGCTGGAAAAATATAAGAATGCAGTTGGTAGCTATTAAATGTGTCGTGATATATCAAATAAATGATCTAAACAGTTCTATATGATTTTACGTGTTATTTAATGCCTAGTTTTTGAAATGCTGCGAATATAAAGCCTCGAGGTCAAAAAGCAACAGAAACTATTTTATACATTTTAACCAGCTCTCAATAATCACAATTTCCAGTGACAAAACGTGTACTTCAGTAGTAGCTATCCGTAGTTTTATTTCGTCTGCACCAGGGTCGCTAACCGTCTGCGCTACAGTACGATGCGTATTCTGCTATCTCAGTTGCGCCGCTCGGCAGCCACTGCTAAAGCGGCTGTTTCATTCGGCATGCTTGCCGCGCTAACAGTTTAATTTTTCGCATTGGAGCTGAAGGGCAACGGCGCTCAAGTGTTATGACGAAGAGCTGCGTGTGACGCAGGCCGCGAGGAAGGAGCCGGCGAGGGCCAAGGCGCAGGCGCCGGCGCAGGCAGCCGCCGTGGGGCGCAGGGCCTCCGCGCCGCAGGTGGCCGCCGCCGCCGCCGCCGCCGCCAGGGAGGAGGCGACCGTGCGGCGGGAGAGGTCGGCGGCCAGCGTGCTGCGCCCGTGCAGCGACGCCGCTCCGCCCGCCCCCTATGAACTGCCCACGGTCAGGCATCTTCAGTTTCAATGGCGCAATGCACAAACATTGTGTGCCCGCTCATGGTCATTTTGGCCTCTCGAGCGAATATCTACCTCCTGCACAAAGCTACTGTGTCTTTACGAGAGGAATCTGCATCGTCCCCCAAAAGCAAAAATTGTTATTCCACAACTAACTGCGCCGTCTCGATATTTCACGCTCGGTTTTTTCGAAACCAGGAATTATGGGTATACAATGTGTGTGTATTAAGCATATGAATATTATATTCTACGCATTAGTTTCGAAATTGTCTAGCAGCAGCAATTCCTAACTCTACTATTACCGTGCATATATTTGCATGATCACACATTGGATTTTCGACCGCATATAATTTCGGCAGTGGTTTTAAGTTAATCGTACCAGCGATCGTTGGCGGTGCAAACTGAAATCGTGAAGACAATAAAAAAGCAGCGGGGGCCGATTCCGAGCGACGGTCTCCGTGTGGGCTCCCGGGTGCTCACCCTACGCAGGCTCAGGGCTTCCCGGATTTGCATTACTGGGTCGTCAGCTAGGTCGGATGGAAGCGCTATCTCCAGGACAATTCTAGCAGCTTCCTTCCTTTCTTACACACACACGTACACGCACTATTCCCCCACACATTCCGGAAGCCCGCTCCCCGATGTGTACGTCGGCGCCGGATCTCATCCTCCGAGCAAATCCACGCATTGCACTCACGGGACAAATGCCCTTCTGGCTCGCAGGCGCGGGGCGAGGCGGCGGCGGGCGAGCCGTGCGTGGGCGGGGCTGGCGGGGCGAGCGCGCGCGCGCCGCTGGAGGAGCTGCAGCGCTGCGTGCGCGAGTACACGGCCCTCCAGGGCCAGGGCCAGGGCCAGGGCCAGCCGCTGCTGCGCGAGCTGGAGCTGTGTCGCGCGCAGACGGAGGCCTGGCGGCGCAAGGTGGAGCGCCTCGTCCACCACGCCCTCACCCCACTCCCGCCCCCGCCTCCACCACTCAGGTACGTCCTCCAACGAGCCTCTTCTCACTGCCAACGTAGTTTGCTCTCGTCAATTATCTTGGCTGTCCGGGTGACCGGACTAACCTATATTGCAGGAATTTTGACCATCTTGACGTGGACATCCTCAGCTCTGAATTATATACTCAAAACGTCGCCAACATGACACAATATTATTTGCATGACACGGGCCATGGAAGCCTACGAGTTTACTGAATCTTGCTTCTATCTTCCACCTTTCGTTTTGTAGATTGTTGAAAAATAGAACATTATGCAACCAGTTTGTAATGTTACGCTTCATAGCACGAGTACACGTTTAGAAAAGCAAGTGCAGCATTAAGAATGAGTTTCCGAATTTGTACGTATCCAATTAAGCAACATTTTACACGAGTTGCATACGCCATTTTTTGTGTAACAGCATCATAAATATATTAAATAATCAAACTTGAATTTGCGAAACTACTTGTGTCGTATCGGGAATTTGATATCGGAGCGAAAAAACTGTGGTTGAACGTCCCGTTGACCTCAACGTCAATTCTTCGAGCCATAATCGTTGCATAAGATGCCATCCTAGACCGATTTCCTCGCCTAACGTTCGCTGGCGGGTGCGCCAGAGCGGCGGGGCGGCGGCGCGGCGGGGCGGCGGGGGCGCGATGGCGGCGAGGCGGCGGGAGTGACGGAGAGGCGCTGCGCAAGATGCTGGCGGCGCCGCCGCGCCCGAGCCCTGGCGGGGCCTCGCGCCGGCCGCTGTCGCCAGGGTGCGCTAACGCACTCAGCCTGCGTTTCTGCCTCAGACAAGAACTCGGTGCTCAATGATACTCAAAACGTAATATAATTTTCCCACATTTATTTTCGCCTATAGAAAAAGGCTCTTTGGAATGTGGCAAGCGCGCGCGGACGTGGACGCGAACCGAGGACCGTTTTCGTTCCCGATGTCGCAATTCTCCATCGCTGCTAGCAATGCGTCGCACGCGAGGAGCGGAGGCGGAGAGCGAACGCGCGCGTTGGGCGCAGGAGGCATCAGCGCGGCGCCGCGCCGTGTCGGCGCTGCTGGCCAAACCGAGGTGTACGCCGAGCGCCTGCGGCGGCGCTGCGCGACGGGGACGCGCGGCGGCGCGAGGCAGCGCTCCTCAGGGACCAGGGGCGCACGTGCGCGCGCTCGCCAGCGCCAGCCCGCCAGCGCCAGCGCAAGCGCCGACGCCAACGTGCCCTCGGGCGGGAAGAGCCCCCGGCGCACAGGTAGGCTGCAGACCCGCCCGACGGTAGGCTGAGCTACCTGTCGCTGGCAAGGCAGCCTCGGCAGCGGTGGCCTGCGTTGCAGGTGAGCGCGCCTGCAGGCCAAGGCGCGCGAGTGGGCGCGGCGCGCGCGGGAGGGCGAGGCGGAGCCGCCGGGCGTGGCGCGCTGCGCGGTGCTGTCGGAGGAGTTGGCGCAGTGCCGCCGCGACCTGCGCCGCCTCCGCCTCCCGCCCGCGCCACTCGCGGACGCTACACCGCCCGCCGCTCCGCCCGCACGCCCGCGCCCGCGCCCCGCGCCCTCGCCCTCGCGCCCACCGACGCCGCGCCCAAGGACCATGGTGGTGGCGGCGCACGTGGCCCAGCCGGGCGCGCGCCCGCCGGAAGGGCGACTTCTGCGACTGAACGAACGAGGCCCAGACGCAGGTCACTCCCCACGCTGCACGGGGCGCGTCGCCAATCCACCCAGCAACGGAGACGATGGCCTTGGCCTCCTGTGCGCGCAGGTGGGGTGGTCGAAGACGTCAACGCTGAGCGCGCAGCGAGAGGCAAAAAGGACGACAAGGAGCAGTCACCTGCCCGCCCCCGCGCCCCCCCCCGCGCCGCCGCCCGCTCTCCCACCCCCGCGCCCGCCTCCCCGCCTCGCTCGCGTTCCCGCTCGCCCAGCGCAGACCCCCACCCCACAGTGGACACCCGCCGCCCCCGCGCACTGCAGGGGCAAGAAGCTGGTGCCGGCCGCCGTCGTCTTCACCTACCTCCCGGAAGGTCAGCAACCCACGGCACGTGCTCGCCTTGCAAGGTTATGCTCACAATTAATCAGACGATTTTGAGTCCTACAGTCCCTCTTTCACTGGAAAACAACCACAAATAGGAGTTTCCTTACCTAACCACTCAAGAGATGAATATGGCCTGTAAATAATTACAGACGAGACTAGTAATAAGTCAATGTTAGTAGGTTACGAGGTCTGTATGGATGCGATGATTGTTCAGCTGTAGTTTCGTAGCGGTAAAATAAACAAACCAGTCTTTATGCGCATTTTGAAAGAGCCGTGCTCTAATTCAGCCGCACAACTATTAAATTCACAAATAAAAATTAAATAATATTAAACGTGGTGTACACTATTTAAGCGTTGTTCCTTTTAAGAAAAAAGCAGGAGCTGAAATATTTAGTCCGTGTGCCTCGCAGCAGGTGGTATGTGCCAGAGCAGGATTGACCAACTGGTGGCCGGCGAAAGGCTTTTGTCGAAAGTGAAAGAGGCTTTCCTCCACGTCGGGCAAAGACGTTCCCCTCCCTGGTGCACGCGTCCATTCGCACCACCTTCTTAAAGTAAAAGTAGGTCAACTTTACAATTCAAATATCTTTCTAGTAATTCAGAAATTCAAAATCATCTGAGGTGTTCTCTACGTTATGCATTGTACGACCTGCTATCACGCATGGTTAGTGGATCGCCCGCGCAGAAGAAACATAGCCCGCAACTCGATTATGGCCGTAACCCTGTCGCGGCGCGGCGTTGCAGAGGAGGGCGCGGGTGAGGGCGCGGGCGGTGCAGGCGGGCGGCGTGCGCGCGCGGGCCCAGCAGTCGCCGTCGCGCGTCGCCCTCGCCAGGGCGCAGACGCCGGCGGAGGGCGACGCGGGGGCGGCGGCGGGGCCGGGGCCGGGGGCGGGGCGGGGGCGCGGCTCCGACCTCAGCCGACGCGCTCTCCGTGCTCAGCCTCCCGCGCTCCGACGGCCGACGACGGCGGCTCGCCCACGCCCACGCCCCGCGCCCACAAGCGTACGCAAAGACGCGCAGCCGCGGCGGCTCCCGCACCGCCACGTCCATCACCTCCCAGGTCAGCCTCCAAGAAGCGAGTGGCTTGACTATATGTTTACATACCAACGAGATGTTAACATTACACGAGAAAACACAATTTTTATTACTTAACATTATGTATTATCTACAGTGTTGTAAATATTTCGAATTCTCGTCACTTACGTCTTGATCACGCATATATACTAATATCTCAACCTTCCCATGTGTAGTAGAAACCGAGTTTTCGTAACTTTCTTCTTTTTTGCCCTCATAGTCAATGTAAAATAACAGTGTGACGTTCCTATCAAAGAAACCGAAATGCGTTCCTTAAACTGCTCTTTATGCACTTTGTATCAAGGTTCACGCATGTGGCCTCTGCTACAGACGTTGTGGTGTACAAGTTTTGTTTTGATTCGTGTCAGCCACCTGCACAACGCTCTGTGCACGAAGACAGGATTCGAGTGGTAGGTTGTTTCGAGAGGACCGGAAATGTGTGTGCGCGCAGGAGTCTGAGCATCTTGCGGAGGCGGAGTGGTGGGGCGGGGGACTCGCGGCGCGGAAGCGCAAAGGCCAGGCCAAGGGCCAGGCCAAGGGCCAGGCCAAGGGCCAGGGCCGGCAAAGGGCGCGCGTCGCGCCAGCGGCACCGCCTGCCGAGGGCCCCAAGGACGCCTGCACATCACTTTCATCAAACGTCAAGAGCCCCAAGGGCAAGACGGCGCGCTCGCCCAAAGTGCAGGCGCCAAGGTCACGTCCAAGGCAAGGGCAAGGCCAAGGGCCAGGCAAGGGCCAGGCCAAGGCCAGCGCCGCCAGGCGCCCTCGCCCCCCACCGCGTCCGAGCCCTCGCAGGAGACGCCGCCTCCTTCCTGCGCGAACTCAGTAGACGCGCTTCGGCTCCGCGCACCGCTGGCGTCCCGCCCCACACGGTGCGTGCACTTTGGCCTTTTCATTTTGTCACGTCTTTTCACGTGGAGCCTGCCTGCGCGTGCTGCTGGCAGGCGGCGACGTGGTGCGCGTCCGGGCGGCGGTGAAGGGCCAGGGCCAGGGCCAGGGCAAAGGGCATGGGTCCGCCCAGGCGCCCGCCCCGCGCACGCGCCACCGCCCCGCCCCCTGCGCCGGGTCGCAGGCGCCGCCGCCGCGCCGCCGCTGCGCCTCCGACCCCTCGCGTGACAGCCCTCGTCGCTCGCGCCCCGCCTCCGCCCCCACCCCGCCCCGCCCCGCGCGGACGCCCAGCGCCCGGCGCCGGCGCCAACCAGCAGCTGCAGGACGAGTTGGCAGCTCGCCTTCTCGCGCGCGCACAAGCAGGTCCCAAGCCCCTCCTACGCGCATGGCTGTAAGCAATCCGAAGCTGTGGCAAATAGAAGGCCACCTTCATCCGCCATTTTGGTTGGCACATAAAGCGGGAATTCGAATGAAATTTTTTCGTCTACATTTTCTCCCGTTTCATTTCTTCAATATTTAACATAAGAACCACATGTGGCCGGGTGCAAGAAAGGCCGATGTAAATACTTATTCTGGTTGTCAGAATGGGTGGTTTTCTCGTCTGCAGAACATTACATATGTTTACAACTTCTGTGTATTCCACTATTTCTGGTTAAGCAAAATGGCTGTTTTAAAACGCTATATTATTACTCTTAATTTAGCCAATACAGTTGGTATCAAGTTTGAATTATTGAAGCCTTTTTTTAATGACAGTTAGCCGTTTTTTTGACAATACCAAATGTAGGCGTTGGCCCTGGCAATAAGCCCCACTTGGTTGTGTGAAGGGGTGGACTAAAGTATTATATAGCCCTTTTTATTTAATATATTATGGGTTAAAAATTCAAAATGTCTTGAAGTTTTATCCATTCTTTATTTCCGTTCCAATAAATAACAGTTGCCATGGCAATGGTTTTGGAAAGAAAGAATAGGAATGTTTGTGCAAAAACAGTAGAAAACTACTGTTGGGGTAAGTGAAACAGTCATTTGAACACTTGTCAAATATTTATCAGATTATAAAAACAAAACATAAATTTAGAATATAATATTTCTTATAATCAAGAAATATTACACAGAGCAAAACTACATACATTGCAAATAAAGTAATGACTAGAATGATTAATGTTTGACATCTTGACTTAATGCACTTTAATTAGTATTTTATTCCTTCATTAATGTTGTTTCCAAATGCTTCATAGTATATCCTATTGGTTGGATATTAATAACTAATATTTTTCATTTCCTGGCTCTGTTTGAAAGAGAAGTCCACATTGGCTGCTTCTGCATCGTCAAAAGACAAAACCATCATAACCCAATGTACAGGTTGATAGTAAAATCAGGACATAAGATCGACTTTTACTATGGCTTTTCTCACACAAAGAAGGTACTTTTAAAGCACATATTGAACATACAAACAGCCATCACTAAAAACAGTGATTGGCCCTTCTTGCAACCTCAACACAGATCAAATACAAGTTCGGTACAATTTGTTAATAGACACGAATATTAATATCTCTATCTTGAAGTTTTTTAGGAAACTGTAACCGCTATCCCATTCAGCTTTAGCATGAACTGATAATTGTAATATTCAGCACTTATTACAAGTAATTTCTAAGAATACAAAGTGCTTCAAAATTCAAGTCACTAATATAACTACACACCTAAGCATCAAGGAAAATGGGGGAGGATATAATTGCAATTTGCCGATTTGTTTTCCAAATATTTAATTTTCTTTTCTGTAATATACATTTCTCCTCTTACAATTATATCTAAAAATTACAATACAGGAATTCTTGCAGCACTGAATACAAAACATTTAAATAACATGTTATGTGGTTTTTAAATAAAATACTTTTCCAAGAGGTAACCAACAGGATAAATTGGAATCATTAATATATTTTCAATGAATAACAATTTTAATAGCAAGTGAGAGATTAATTGTACTACAATTATTAACATTATGGTATCCCAAAAATTGGTATATTTCTCCCATAGTCATGCTATGGCACAGATGTTTAGAAAAAGAGGCACATACATAACTCTCACATTTGTGTATAAAACAACAACTGAATTTGGAAGCTGGGCCTAATGTCATACATTCGTTCACAATCATTAAACAAAAAAACCAGTTCATACGCTTAACCAAATGTGTTTGGTACCTCAAACTTTGTAGGTACATCATCAGGTTTTTCAATTTTTTATATTCACATAACCTGCTAGAAAGCAGCTGTCTTAGAAATGGTCAAACATATGGGATGGTGATGTGTAGATTTAAACTTTCGATCGTCTGACATTTCTTATCCACTCCTCGCAAAGGTCTTTCTTCGCAAGAGGGAAACTGCAACAGAAATTATGTCAAATACGAAAGAAAAGTATTACGCTAATATGTTCCACTTGTTCAAACGCTTACCGGTAGAAGGAAATGCTGCTTCCTTTCTTATGTCTGTTGCTGCAATTTATTGCAGCACAGGAATCACCATTTTTAATACTAGAGCTTCAGTTCGTGATTGACAAAACACTGCGAAAACGCTCTCGACAAAACAATCACTCCTTACACTTCACAGTAGGTTCACATTTATTGCCAACAAAAATGGCGTAGGAGCACTCTTTCTATTTACAGTGGGAACACTAGCGCTCATGAACACTCTAGTTCTCTTACTACCGTCTATGGCAGGTCCCTCGACGACCCCCCCCACACACACACGCACGCACGCACGGCACGCACTTTAGGTGCACCAATGGGGTCAATCCCTCGCTGCCTGTCATAAGGGCCGTCACTGGTATCACAAGGCCAAAAACATCGACTCTTCTATCACAGTCTCTCACTAGGGCTATCGCGTATCACAAGGGCCATCCCTCAACACCTGAAAAACAAGGGCCCTTAGGTGTACCACAGGGGTCAGCAATCGGTGCATTTACAATAAATATGACCTTTGAGTCCCATTCTCAGGATATTCTATTGCAGAAACAAATTTTCAATTACTAGAATCATTTCCTGATAAGGCAATATATGCGGCTATTTTGAATTTAGTATTTGGCAATTTTACTTATTTTGGTACGACTCCTCTTGGGAAGTATTTTTAAAAGTCACATTTCCCAGATCCCCATGGGTAATAGCATGAACAAAATCTTTCAGATCGGTTCTGTTGAAAGGTGTAAATGTTCCCTTCACGCTAAGAAAGTGAGAAGAGGTTTTGCGAATGTGTGCGTGTGCGCAGGGCGGCGGAGGGGCGGGGCGGGGCGCGGCGCAAGGAGAAGCGCTTGCGCCAGATCACGCGCTGCATCTCGCGCGAGGCGGACGCGCAGCGGAGGCGGACGCGCAGGCGGAGGGCGCGGGCTACGAAGGCGCCGCAGGGCGGGGAGGGCCCTCGCGCGCGCACGAGGTCGCGCCACGCCACCCCCCCTTACGCCCCCGCTCGCGCAACGCCGCCCGCCCCCCGCCGCCCCCCCGACGCCGACGGCGAATCCGACGACGACCCCGCGCCCAACGACCCGGACTCCGGTACGGCCGCCTCGGCGCCCAGCTTCTCCTACCGCTACTTCTTCGGAGCAGAACCCTAACCTTTCCCACTACCCTCCCTCCTCACACACACACATGCAAGGAGGCTTGCCTCACGTGGGAGATATCTGGCTGAGAAAAACAGGCAAGCAGAAGAAGGTCGCCGCCGTACCTCGCGCTTCAGCGAGGAAAGATCGCTGCCTCCTCCCGCGGTAAAATTAGGCAGCACGCGCCCGGAATTGCAAATCAATCCATCGCCCCTTCGCAACACGTCAACGCCGCAGGGAAGGAAGATAATTATCTAGAATTCTAAGTAGTTATTGTATTTTTCATACTGCACTTAATGGGGCTCGGAATGCAAAATATACTGGATTTCTGTGATTAACCGAATTTTGTCAAAACCTGACGTAAAAACGTCCATGGAGCCACCAATGAAGTTGCATAACCATTCGAGGCCGCTCGCACGTTGTTGAGGATTAACCGTACGTAATTAGTATTAACGAATAATAATAATAAACTTGCAATTGTTATTAAAATAACTTCATATTTACAAACAAAAATTCATACAATTGGACACATATATAAGGTACATTAAGTTGAGAAGTTTAAGTAGATTAGGAGCGCAAAATAAAAGAAACCATTCCCAAAATACGTTTAATACTATAATAGCGGAGTACGAGTTTCCAAAAATCGGATTTCTTCATATAAGCCCACAATGCACTAATTTATTGGATTCGATCTGAAATGTAAGGAACAGGTTGTATCGTTGGTCCGCTGACTAGGGTAGCGCTAAAGGCTGCGCACTGGAGCTCGGGCGCTGGGTTGTGCGCAGACGACTGCGCGTCCGACTGCGCGGAGCTGGAGCGGCGGGAGGCGCGCCTCTACGCGCGCAAGCTGCGCCTGGCGCGCATGCGCGAGGGCGCGGGCGCGGACGAGGAGCCGTGGTGGGCGGGGGCGCGGCGCAAGGAGCAGGTGCTGCTGCTGCACTGCCCGGAGCTCGAGCGCGGCCTCGCCCCGCACCACCACTGCCCCCGCCAGCGGGCCCCGCAGCGCCGCCGCCACCACCGCCACCCCGCCGAGGACGGCGCCGAGGAGGAGGAGGAGGAGGACGACGAGGACGAGGAGGACGAGGAGCCCCGGAAGCCAAAGCGCAGCAGGCGACGCGTGAGTTCATTGGTTAATAGCAAACGACAAGATTCGCCTCGGCGCCTCAAGCGCAACGTAGCGGGTGGGGCGCAGGGGCCTCCGTCGGCGCCCAAGTGCCCACCCTCGCCGCCCGGCGCGCTGCCGTCGCTGGGCGAGCTGTCTGCGTGGGTGCGCGCGCGGTTCGCCCAGCAGCAGCTGCACCGCCTGCAGGGCGACGCCTTCACGTCCTCGCCCTCGCCGTCGCCCTCGCCCTCGCCGTCCGACAGCCGCTCCGCTGCCTCCTGCCCCGACTTCACCACGCCCGAGTCGCTCTCGCGCTGCAGCAGCCGCGCCGACCTCCGCTCCAGGCCCACGCCCTGCGCGCCCCCCGCCGCTGCTGCTCCAAGCACTGACGCCCGCAGGTCAGACACGCGCTCCAGTCGCCTGCCTTCCAAAATATGCCCACGAACTCTTCACACGACATTTTCCGCCTTCATTGCAGAGCATCAACGAGGAGGGGTGGCGGACGAGAGGGAAGGTAATTTCCTGCCCCTTCAGGCTGCCTCGGCCCCAGCGATCCCCGCCGCCAGCACCAGCGCCAGCACCAGCTCCAGCACCAGCAGGTATTACTAAATGCATTGAACGTCACATGACCAATAACACAAATAGTGGCTTATAAACTGAGTTTGCTATTTGTCTAAAGACATTAGAAATTATGTCCATACTCGTGGTTCACCATGAAAGGATATAGTACACTTCTAATGGACTTTTCGTCAGAATTGAGATGAGCGGGCGGGAGGAGTCATGTTCGCTGAATGGCCACGACTCAGGACGCGTGCAGGAAATACAAGTTCTCCGTTCAATTTCAAGGTGGTGGACTTCCGTTGTTCCCCTTGCGGTGCAGGAAAAGATTCTCAACCTCATAGTGCTTACTGCCAGCACGTAACTCGTTCTCTGGATCTGCCGAGCACATTTCACGATTGAATACTTTGACTGCAATTTTATTGCATTAACCGTTATTGATTACTGCGTTAATGCTTTGCGTCTTGTCGCAGGGCGAGAAGCAGCCGATAAAAGTGTCCAGATGTTTGGAACCTTTGGCCAGAAGAACTCTCTCAACAGCAATCATTCTACCAAAAATTACGCCTCTTTTATATGGAATTACTTTTTATGTACGTAATTAAACACACAACCCACCATCGCCTCTTCTTTAGAGTCTTCTTTCTCGTCGCTTTACGAACACGCACGTGTGCACACTAGAAACTAAATTTAAATGGAAAGTGCAGATTATTTACATTCTAGGAAATAGTATTTTGATTATAAACGCGGACAGAATCTTTAGAAAAATAAATAAAATAGTTGGTACTGAAAGTAAGTTAGAAATTTGCTAGCACAGATATGCAATATTCAGATTATTAAATGAGAGGAATATTTTTAATAGTTATAGTTACAATGAAAGTAGTGGTGTTACCTACAGCTAAATTTAGTGCAGTTAATCGTCATTATTATCTGGAAAAGACAAACTTCTTATGGATATTGTATTAAACAAAAGCAATTCGTCGTTATATATTTCGATATTGAAATGAACGACGCACAAGAGAAAACAAGTGCTGTTTATATACCCAAAAAATCCGTCAAATCATTATTGAGAATACTACAAATTAGACAAGTGTTATCCAATGGGGCCGGTATCAACCCCGGGGGTCAATGATGATCTCTACACCGACAAATGATCTACGTCATCAAGATCCTATGATCACAAAATATATATGTGATGTTTTACGTTCTTATATGAACGTACATATCATCTAATAATACTGGTTTATGTTTCTAATAAGTAAAAATTTTGAAAGTACAAAACTAATAAAAAAAATTAGATAAAAATGTTTTCCAACTTTTGTTCATTGTCTGCGTAATTATTATCACGTCGTTCATGTGTAATTATTAGTGTTTCGATTATTTTGTTTGCTGCGTATTAAGACAAATGACAAGGCGGTCGCTTAAGCACGTCTTTCTTTTACAAGGGTCGATGCCAGTAAATCGTTCAGAGTTGCTGATGAGTTCGTTTGCGAAGTAAAGCACCGCACGCAAACTGCATCTCTTCGACTCTTGTGACGAGACGAATTGCACAAGTATGGAGCAAATTCCACAAGGAAAAATGCTGAAAGACTGCAGCGACACCGACATCCGACAGCCCGTGGTGATGAAACCAGACGCGCTAAGCAATCGTCACTTAAAGGGGAGCAAGTTTTATTCTTCACTAAACAGGAGGTGTGGAATAAATGCATTCAGTCTTCTGCCTTGCAAAATCCGGTCGTTGAGGCCATGCTCTGTCTATTCCAAAGTCGTTCGCAGCAGCTGCGCTCGAGCGGTTGCATTCCACGGCGGGTTCTTTCCCGAACGCGACTGCACCAATGCAAAAGCGGTGGAATGCGTGTAGCAGGCATCGTGAGTGCGATCAAATTATGTTAGTTGTACAAAAGGTAAAGATTGTCAATATATAATATTCATTTTTAACATAGGCAAATGGTTAAATAGTACATCATGAGACGATGATGTAATGATGGGTATTAAAATGCGAGTGCGATATTACCATATGAGCGTGTTCCGTAAACTGCACACGAGTGAACTAATACCCGTTATATCGAGTTTCATACGGTACTTTTTCGACGACTTACACTAACTTTTAAATGTTAAACGTTCACACTCTAGTTTCGTGGCAGATGACATGCAGGATTCAGCCAAGTCCACCCTCCTCAGATATAAATATTCTTATATTCTCTTTCAGAATATAAATATTCTGAAATTAATGGGAAGGTTAACTCATTTTTGGAAAGATTGGAGAGATAGCCTTTTCTAAATACCTTATTCAATTTCAATTTACTGTGAACCACACATCTTTTGTCGAATCGTAGAGCACTGCTCTTTGGATGGGATATTCATACCGACGGTTACATTTTTGTTATATTTTGTGCTCGATTTTTTTTCATCAATATTACATTTCCCAAAGGACAGAAGTACCATTATAACAACATTTTAGTAACTTGAACATTATTTCAGAAGAAAATGACGAAGTTTTCACAAATAAACACAGTCTTTTATGTAGTATTATTCAACCTGACCATAAAAGTTTGGTTTATTGCTCTTATTATTATTTTTTAGGATTTGCCAGTTACATTAATGAACGTGGCATATTGAAATTATGCTTCCGTCGCTAATATTTTATGTTGGTGTGGCCGTGAACTTACGCACAGCGCGGTCATGCCGAATAAGGCGCGGTCAATTCCAATAGTCCGCCCACGACCAATCTCGGATGTGGGCCACGTGGCTCCTTCCGAGCGACGCGAGCTGCGAACGCTGACTGCAGTGCGGCCGGTGACATTCATTTGTCGTTCGCGCGCCCCATGTCGCACCGCGATATTTCCACGAATTTCAATTGTTTTCGCAGCTCCGGCACCAGAACGATAATTCTTAGGGGTTACGGAAACGCGAAAACCAAAAACTGTTACGTGAACGTTCAGAACGCACAGTCCACCAGTTGATTAAATAAACGCGTACTATACTTTGTTGTCGAATGTACATCAAGTGCGAATATTAATTTCGTTGCAAAATGCGTATTTGAGGATCCATGAAAAAGAAGCTTTTTTTGTCCTCCCATTTACATTTCCCATGAAATAATACGAGGACTTGGTGGTTGGCAGCGCCAAATGTACTTTGTTTCAGTCCAATTCAAAGCTGCCCCTGTGCAGTTCACGTCGAAATCTTGCGAGATCTAAAGACAGAATTCACCTCTGCCGGACGCCGCGCGCTGCGAAAGGCCTCGTCGGAGAAGGACTTTGAAACCTTTGTAAAACTACGTTTTACAGTTTAATTTGCGCCTCTATCTCAATTTTTTATCCAAAATGTACACATCACGTATATACGAGTATTTCAACACTTTCGAATATTCAGTTAACCTTAATGTTGAATTCCAATTGAAATGGACAACTTTAAGCCGTATGTGATACGATGTTCGTATGTGGATCAAGAGTGCTCAAAGTGACCTGACCATGGGGAATGTGACAACTATAGTAAAAGAAATGACTACATCATGAATACATTGCGTATCTTGTTAACATGCTATGTCTTACATATTGTTATTAACAGATGTTTTTACTTATTTAAGGTCGCATCAACAGCTAGCTCATTAGCCATCGCTATAGATTAACATTGGATTAACTGTATGATGTGATATGGTGATGGTGAGGAGTGAAAGGACGAACACAAATACAACCTTGCCCGAGGCGGGACTCGAACTCGCGATCCTTCAGTTTTTTTCCGCTCGTGTCGTGGCAGTTGCCGAAACAAGTTAACTCGTCAATGCGCAGAACAAATTATTGAAAGCAGATCAGCAGGGCAACTGCATTAGCGCCCGAATCCGCGCATTAAAACGTATTGATGCGCGCCCGACTGCAGGATGCCGAGGCGCGTGCCACGGGGGCGGGGCGCTTTCGAACGATCGCCCGCAGAACGGGCGCCCCCGCACCGCATCGGCGCCGGGAAGACAACTGAAAGTAGGCCCCACCCCCGCCCGAAATACCGAGACAAAAGCCGACAGAGGAGCAGGCGGCTGGAGAAATTGCAGAGCAGTTCAGCTGCTGCATGCGGAGGTTAGAGCGGGCGACGATGCCAACGAAATCTCACACACACTTCCAATTTTCTTCTTAAGTAATAGTAATTCAAGCCACTTCAGATTCAAACTGGGTTATCAAAAAACTGAGATTATGGATTTCCTATGAAAATGAACATCTACCACTAACTTTAATATATTCTTTCTCCGTCATTTGCTGGCAAATTTAATAATTTTTGCCCAGATTTACGAAGTGGAACGACGAAGGTCTCTTCTGGTGCCCGCTCTACTAAAAGTTCGTGAAGCATTTAACGATTCCAACTCTATCATTTGTAAATGTTATTAAAATTATTTATATATATATATATATATATATATATACACACACGAAGCAGGGGAGGATACGTCGAAACCTCGCAAATATGCTCGAAAGACAGTTTAACGCATATTTTGTCTAATAAACTAGTGGGATATTCCGAATGGTTTAGCCACAATAGGCAGTCAAAAGTTGGTTTGTAAAGATACTTTCTAGGCAAAAGTTTGCATTGTAGAGTATAGAAACACCCCAGTAACATGTAAATTGTTTATTATTTACAAAGTAAATTAATGTACTTCAGGGAAAAAAAATCTAGAAATAAAAAGCACCCAATTGACTTTCCGACTGCTTTTTTATTTCTAAGTTAATTTTTCTTATCAAACAAATATATTTGTTACTTTTATAAATAATTAACAAATTTTGCTTCTGGATTATTTCTATACTTCTGCAATGAAAATGTTTGCCATTTGGAATAGTAGTTTATTATACAAAATATGCTCAAAATTATCTTAAGAACTTATTTTCGACATTTCCTCACCGGACACCTTGTGTGTTATTACATATAGTAGTAACAAAACGGAGTTCAATTCATACACACCAAATAAATGTTAACATATTGAAAGAAGCTATCTTCAGTATAACAGTAACATTGAAGAGCAAGTCAGTTAAAATATGGAACAGAAAATATACGCGCTCAATGTATTGGTTGGATTAGATGATGATGCTAAAAAGTTAAGAAATCACACAACAAAATTTAACAGCACCATCTCTGCGGCAGCTGCACCATAAGTCCGTGGCTTGCTGACGAGATCTGGATGAGAAGTGCAGGGAAGTTGCGAAAGGAGAGGCGAGAGGGGGCGGGTTGGTCTGCGCGAGGCACCTCTTGCTGTACTTCGATTTCTTTAGAGCTGCGCTGTCATCAATAGGGAGATTACTCATCACTACAGTAACGTTCCCCCTCCCAATTGGATGACACAGCCTGCCATCGAAGTGCACCAAGGGGTGCCTCCCCCGCGCCCCCCTCGCCCCCAACGAGTGACAGAGGCCAAAGGGCAAATTGCAGCCCTCCCCAGGGCAACACCAATTCACTCTGCTGTCGCTATTACACGCAAATAGCATGCATAATAATACAAGACATCGACTATGCAATTCCAGACAACAAATATTCATCGGCTGGAAAGAAAGGTAATATTGTATAGATTATTAATTTCTTTACTTGGAATTGAAACCGAACGATGATTGCCGAGTCAATAAAAATTGTTGATCAAGATATCAGTACTTTACTGACTAAATAATATAAATAAGTGAAACATTTAGAAATGCGAATCTCGCTTTCTCCGCCCGCACCCTCCCGTGCGCCGCTTGCATCCCCCTCCACCGCTGCCGGCGCCAGCTGAAAGCGCCAGCGCCGTTGGCCGGGCCTCGAACCCACAGCTCCCGCCAAACAAATGCCTGTGCAGCCGATAAATCGCGCTTTCCAATGCGCTTTAAATTGTCGTTAACATTTTTCAAAACAAGCACCCGATGTTATTTATATTCACGGATTTTCAGTGGTTTCGCAAAGCGCGTTCTGAACGAATTACGAAATTTAAGTTGCTAATCCATTAGTAGACGTAACTCAGGAGAGTATTTAATTCGAAATTTGTGTCGTGTGTTTGTTTGGAAGTAAGTGGAAATGCATTAATGATTATATCTGATTACAGGTATTTTCCGTAATTTCTATTGCATCAACTACTAGAAGAAACTAGCTCTGTTAAGGGAAAACGATTCTTTCATTGCTATTATCATACCACACCACTTCCTACAAAATCACTCTGGAAACTATCCCTGCTTGAAAGTGTTGCAGACCGTCATATTCGATCTACGTTGCCGACTCTCGCCAAATCCACCTGATGACGTAAATGGGCGCCTGCACGAGTTAAATTAGTAACAACTCAAAAAACTCTGTTTCATGAAATCTAGAAACGAGAGAGAATAATTTAATGCTTAAACTAGATACGTTCTAACGGGATGACTTTAACGACCGTTGCAACGTAAATAGATGAAGCAGTGCTATGCTTGAAAGTCATACAATACGTTCAAATGAGAGTGTCTCTTATTTTCCAATTTTTTGTCAACATTTAGGATCACATTCGCCAGTTTTGTCCCCCCCCCCCCATTGATTACAAAGCAAAACTAGTTTTCGTTTCGCACAATAATACAGTTGAGTGAAGTTACAGTGAACTGGGATATAGTGAACCCTCCGTTGTAGTAAACATACGTCTTTGGTCCCCTTTCATTTCCATTACAAATAGAGAGAGATTCTATTTCATTTTGATATCATCAGATATAGTGAACAAAAATGTTAGTCCTCAGACGTTCACTAAAGCCGGAGCCGACTGTATTTACTTTCGAGTTCTCCTTCCAGTCGATGAAAACGATGCCTAGCTTTCCGTACCAGTTCGACCTTGCGTTGCGTTCTAGTACATCTTTCTGTCGCATCCATGGATCAGTTATCTACTGGGAACGCTGTTGTAGAAATACTGTAGGAGGATGGAATGGTGATCAGGAGAGTGGTTTGGTGATGGGTGAGCATTGTGATCGGGAGAGAGGGGAGAATGGAGGGGCGGGGGGCTGGATAACGTACACCCCTGTCCGTGTGAGGCCTCTCAATTAGTCCCTGGTGACGGATGGAGCCCGGGCAGAAATGCAGCTCCCGACAGAAATGCAATGCTGGCGCCGCTATTAAACCGGCGATTCGGGAATCAGTTTGGAGAGCGCTCATTGAAAAGGTGAACATGGCTGCATGAAGCAATTTCACCAGCGCAAGAGAAGCTTCATTCCGGCTCATAAAGCTCTCACGCATTGGTTCACATTCTATTGTGTCCTTTGTTACACTTTTCCACAGATAAGTAGGTAAATACTTCAATACAGAAAGATGGAAGATGTTACCTACATTGATATCATTTTAGAACAGTGTGAATTGTAAATATACATATGTGAGGCCACTTAACTTATAGTCCTTACTGAATCACTTGAAAATATTTGATTACATTTTCTAGCGTGTGCGCGTGTGTAATTAAGCCATTCATTTAAAAATTTCTCCGGACATTTTAGATTTCTCACGCTACATACTTCTCTTTTATAACCGACTTTATACAAGAACTTCTCCAGGCGGACAAGACAAAACAAAAAAGCTCTAACGAATAAAAGCAGGGAAATGGCATGTTCCTTCCAAAGAGATGAGTGGATCAGTCTTTCGCCCCTGGGGACTGCGCGGTGTGCACTCTGCTTTCGATTGATTTCGGCCGCGTCTCAGCAGCCAAGGTCACCCCTCCCGTAAGTGAAGTGCATGTTTTTACTCCGAGAGCCTTTTCCTTTGCCCTTTCAATGGCTGGCTCCGACCTACGTGAGCTAGCGGCGATTTTCCCTACCAGATATCACCACCAGCGGGTCCCGCCCCACACGGGACAAGCTCCTGGCCGGTCTCCCATGTGCGCTAATGTAGTGCATGCAAGTGTCTGTGTGTGTGTAAGGGGTGAGGGTAAAACAAAGAAGAGGAAGGAGAGGTCGCACGCGGTGCGAGGCCCGTTTGTTGGAGTACTACTCCGGCATTCGTCCGGTGATGATCGGAGAATCTTGGGAAAAACGCACCAGAGCTGCCGGGCGCTAGAATTCTCCTTTCGCGCGAGGGGAGGGGAGGGGAGGGGGCGCCCATCGCCGGGCCGCGCGAGGAGTTTCTGTAAATGCTGCTCCCTTCAACTGGGCGCGGGCGTAACGCGCAAGTGGACTGCTGCTTCGACCGAGTGGTGGCCCCAAAACAACGGCCGCGCCCCCATTGGCGGTGTGTGTGTTAACGGGACGCCACTTCGGGATCGAGCTCGGGAAATTCTGTTGGCCACGTGAATGGATGTCCGAAATCGGCATTCAGTCGCTTTACGTAAAGATATATAGCTCTATCGAATTAAAAAACCTAATTAATACCATCTGTACTAAAAAAACACACCAACTTTGTTATTTCTGTCTCAAACTGCATTACTATTTTAATCATTATAGGATAATGTGGCACTTAACTCTTTTTACCAAATTTCAAGGGACATGGAACATTCTTATATACTTTTTATAATATTGTACAGTTACGTCAACTTAATTGCAACGAAACAGTAAGATCAAAATGCCGCTCAAAACTGTCAGCGACCGTTAAGAATTTTAACAATTCGTCAACAACAACCAAAGAAATGAGTTGTAACAAATGTAGAGTGTAAGTGCCCGTATTAATAAAAAGGTAAATTAAAAGTATTTCCTTTTAGTGTGTTTTTCTTTTGTAAATTATTAAGAAAGAGGAAAGGAAATTATTGAACACTAATCACCTCGGTTTAAAAAGTTCAATAGCATTGGCTTGCTCTAGGACCACTATTTACCCGCGCGCCGAATGACGTCAGCAACGCATTTGTTAAATGTAGGTGTATCGAATAATGAATTTATGAGATGAATGAAACAAAATCAAGAAATAATATCTATTTTATAGTTCTTTCGTTCTAAGAAAGTTAGTTTACCCTATAATGACGTTGGTACCAGTCGATCATAACTGATTCTCACATAAGAAGAACTAAGATTCGAAAAATACGTACAACACCAAGGTAAAACTATTTCATGGCAGTGCATACATACTGTACATTTGGAGTGCAAGTTCTTCAAATTACGAATTTACACAACTGCTTGGGGAGTTGCATTAGTCATTATAATAGAGGAAGCGGCAGCAGCGACTTCACAATTCACCGGCAAAATCTCTTTCCCCGCCACCGGACGTGCGGAGGCCGCCGCGCTCGAGGACAGCAATGGCGGCTCCCCTCGGGGCTGGCGACGCCATTAGCGCAGTCGGAGCATCGCAAGCACGCAGCGCGGCCACCAATCGGGGCGCCGCGCCTTTCGCCCACACCTCAGCAAATCATTTACGATGAACGGACTTTGGAGGGCAAGTGGTATAATGGTGTCCTGGCGTCATCATAAGTTATTTCCTGAGAGAGAGAGAGAGAGAGAGAGAGAGAGAGAGAGAGAGAGAGAGAGAGAGAGAGAGAGAGAGCGCGCGAGAGGTGAGAGAGAGAGAGCGCGCGCGGGATGAGAGAGAAAGAGCGCGCGCGAGATGAGAGAGAAAGAGCGCGCGCGAGATGAGAGAGAAAGAGCGAGAGAGATGAGAGAAAGAGCGAGAGAGATGAGTGAAAGAGCGAGAGAGATGAGAGTAAGAGCGAGAGAGATGAGAGTAAGAGCGAGAGAGATGAGAGAAAGAGCGAGTAAAAAGCGCCGGAGGAAGGGCGAACGACGCAGCGGAGCTCAGGAAGTTTCCTTCCAAGTCGCCACAGCCAGTGCCCCGCTCCGTTCTGCTCAGCCGGGGACCTAGGAATTCCGCGTTCGGCCCGGGGCGCGGGCGAGGACTGAGGACAAGCGCGTGTATCTGCGACCCTGGCGACGCCGAAATGAAACCCAGAACAGATTACGCGTCGATGTGTGACTTCGCTCCACTTTCAATGTGTCTCGCAGCGCGAAAAAGGGGTGGAGTCCAAAATGATTGTAAGGTGAAAGATACTTCCATTCTTTACCACTAACTACTAAAATTAATAGTATAAGCCTACTACTGAAGTTAGTGAAATTAGTGTAAAATGTTTGAAGCTAAGTGCTTACATTTCGAATTCAGACATCAGTGTGTAAAAGTATTATTAGATCAACGAATATGTGAAGGAGAGTTGCCATTTCATTTCGTTCAGTAGAGACACTTTAGTAACAGTCACGGGAATGAAGGTTGCTAAGATGACCCTAACTGACTTTGTAGCGAAAGCTATGTGGAAAACGTTTCACTGGATGGGCTCAATGATGTGCTAGTATTATTCTAAAAGCGGAAGCAGACATCCTGGTCACGGCGTTAACTTGTAAAGACGTGGGTAGCCACATGGCGCTATGACATTGACAAATTTCTTTTACAAACGGCGAACTTAACTCTATTACTTTAAAACGTTTTGAATTATCTATTTAACAATTCTATTTATTATTTGTATTTACATATCGTCTGTCTCTCAGAACGCGTTTGCTTGCCTGGTGCGAGGGG